>JBBPBP010000462.1:5689-16770 GCA_037974735.1 Cicer chorassanicum
CAATTAGGGTTTTTGAACAATCTTGTGCATCCAATAAGTACATTTGTGTCATTGGTTGAACATTTAGGTCATTTTCGTCCTCCCTAAGCTTATTCTCGTCCAATTAGGGTTTTTAAACAATCTTGTGTATCCAATAAGTGATTTTGTGTCATTGGTTGAACATTTAGGTCATTTTCGTCCTCCCTAGGCTTATTCTCGTCCAATTAGGGTTTTTGACGAATCTTGTGCATCCAATAAGTGATTTTGTGTCATTGGTTGAACATTTAGGTCATTTTCGTCCTCCCTAGGCTTGTTCTCGTCCAATTAGGGTTTTTGAACAATCTTGTGCATCCAATAAGTACATTTGTGTCATTGGTTGAACATTTAGGTCATTTTCGTCCTCCCAAGGCTTATTCTCGTCCAATTAGGGTTTTTAACCAATCTTGTGGATCCAATAAGTGATTTTGTGTCATTGGTTGAACATTTAGGTCATTTTCGTCCTCCCTAGGCTTATTCTCGTCCAATTAGGGTTTTGAACCAATCTTGTGCATCCAATAAGTGATTTTGTGTCATTGTTTGAACATTTAGGTCATTTTCGTCCTCCCAAGGCTTATTCTCGTCCAATTACGATTTTGAACCAATCTTGTGCATCCAATAAGTGATTTTGTGTCATTGGTTGAACATTTAGGTCATTTTCGTCCTCCCTAGGCTTATTCTCGTCCAATTAGGGTTTTTAACCAATCTTGTGCATCCAATAAGTACATTTGTGTCATTGGTTGAACATTTAGGTCATTTTCGTCCTCCCAAGGCTTATTCTCGTCCAATTAGGGTTTTTAACCAATCTTGTGCATCCAATAAGTACATTTGTTTCATTGGTTGAACATTTAGGTAATTTTCATCCTCCCAAGGCTTATTCTCGTCCAATTAGGATTTTTAACCAATCTTGTGCATCCAATAAGTGATTTTGTGTCATTGGTTGAACATTTAGGTCATTTTCGTCCTCCCAAGGCTTATTCTCGTCCAATTAGAGTTTTTAACCAATCTTGTGCATCCAATAAGGGATTTTGTGCCATTGGTTGAACATTTAGGTCATTTTCGTCCTCCCAAGGCTTATTCTCGTCCATTTACGACTTTTAACCAATCTTGTGCATCAAATAAGTGATTTTGTGTCATTGGTTGAACATTTAGGTCATTTTCGTCCTCCCTAGGCTTATTCTCGTCCAATTAGGGTTTTTAACCAATCTTGTGCATCCAATAAGTACATTTGTGTCATTGGTTGAACACTTAGGTCATTTTTCGTCCTCCCAATGCTTATTCTCGTCCAATTAGGGTTTTTAACCAATCTTGTGCATCCAATAAGTGATTTTGTGTCATTGGTTGAACATTTAGATCATTTTCGTCCTCCCAAGGCTTATTCTCGTCCAATTAGGGTTTTTAACCAATCTTGTGCATCCAATAAGTGATTTTGTGTCATTGGTTGAACATTTTGGTCATTTTCGTCCTCCCTAGGCTTATTCTCGTCCAATTAGGGTTTTTAACCAATCTTGTGCATCCAATAAGTGATTTTGTGTCATTGGTTGAACATTTAGGTCATTTTCGTCCTCCCTAGGCTTATTCTCGTCCAATTAGGGTTTTTAACCAATCTTGTGCATCCAATAAGTACATTTGTGTCATTGGTTATACATTTTGGTAATTTTCGTCCTCTGAAGACTTATTCTCGTCCAATTAGGGTTTTTAACCAATCTTGTGCATCCAATAAGTGATTTTGTGTCATTGGTTGAACATTTAGGTCATTTTCGTCCTCCCTATGCTTATTCTCGTCCAATTAGGGTTTTTAACCAATCTTGTGCATCCAATAAGTATACTTGTGCCATTGGTTGAACATTTAGGTCATTTTCGTCCTCCCTAGGCTTATTCTCGTCCAATTAGGGTTTTTAACCAATCTTGTGCATCCAATAAGTGATTTTGTGTCATTGGTTGAACATTTAGGTCATTTTCGTCCTCCCTAGGCTTATTCTCGTCCAATTAGGGTTTTTAACCAATCTTGTGCATCAAATAAGTGATTTTGTGTCATTGGTTGAACATTTAGGTCATTTTCGTTCTCCCTAGGCTTGTTCTCGTCTAGTTAGGGTTTTTAGCCAATCTTGTGCATCCAATAAGTACATTTGTGTCATTGGTTGAACAGTTAGGTCATTTTCGTCCTCCCTAGGCTTATTCTCGTCCAATTAGGGTTTTTAACCAATCTTGTGTATCCAATAAGTGATTTTGTGTCATTGGTTGAACATTTAGGTCATTTTCGTCCTCCCAAGGTTTATTCTCGTCCAATTAGGGTTTTTAACCAATCTTGTGCATCCAATAAGTGATTTTGTGTCATTGGTTGAACATTTAGGTCATTTTCGTCCTCCCAAGGATTATTCTCGTCCAATTAGGGTTTTTAACCAATCTTGTGCATCCAATAAGTATATTTGTGTCATTGGTAGAACATTTAGGTAATTTTCGTCCTCCCAAGTCTTATTCGCTTTCAATTAGGGTTTTTAACCAATCTTGGGCATCCAATAATTGAATTTGTGTCATTGGTTGAATATTTAGGTCATTTTCGTCCTCCCTAGGCTTATTCTCGTCCAATTAGGGTTTTTAACCAATCTTGTGCATCCAATAAGTGATTTTGTGTCATTGGTTGAACATTTAGGTCATTTTCGTCCTCCCAAGGCTTATTCTCGTCCAATTAGGGTTTTTAACTAATTTTGTGCATCCAATAAGTACATTTGTGTCATTGGTTGAACATTTAGGTCATTTTGTCCTCCGAAGGCTTATTCTCGTCCAATTAGGATTTTTAACCAATCTTGTGCATCCAATAAGTACATTTGTGTCTTTGGTTGAACATTTAGGTCATTTTCGTCCTCCCAATGCTTAGTCTAGTCCAATTAGGGTTTTTAACCAATCTTGTGCATCCAATCAGTACATTTGTGTCATTGTTTGAACATTTAGGTCATTTTCGTCCTCCCAAGGCTTATTCTCGTCCAATTAGGGTTTTTAACCAATCTTGTGCATCCAATAAGTACATTTGTGTCATTGTTTGAACATTTAGGTCATTTTCGTCCTCCCAAGGCTTATTCTCGTCCAATTTCGGTTTTTAACCAATCTTGTGCATCCAATAAGTACATTTGAGTCATTGGTTGAACATTTAGGTCATTTTCATCCTCCATAGGTTTATCCTCTTCCAATTAGGGTTTTTAACCAATCTTGTGCATCCGATAAGTACATTTGTGTCATTGGTTGACCATTTAGGTCATTTTCGTCTTCCCAAGGCTTATTCTCGTCCAATTAGGGTTTTTAACCAATCTTGTGCATCCAATAAGTGATTTTGTGTCATTGGTTGAACATTTAGGTCATTTTCGTCCTCCCAAGGCATATTCTCGTCCAATTAGGGTTTTTAACCAATCTTGTGCATCCAATCAGTACATTTGTGTCATTATTTGAAAATTTAGGTCATTTTCATCCTCCCTAGGCTTATTCTCGTCCAATTAGGGTTTTTAACCAATCTTGTGCATCCAAGAAGTTATTTTGTGTCATTAGTTGAACATTTAGGTCATTTTCGTCCTCCCTAGTCTTATTCTCGTCCAATTAGGGTTTTTAACCAATCTTGTGCATCCAATAAGTGATTTTGTGTCATTGGTTGAACATTTAGGTCATTTTCGTCCTCCCAAGGCTTATTCTCGTCCAATCAGGGTTTTTAACCAATCTTGTGCATCCAATCAGTACATTTGTGTCATTGTTTGAACATTTAGGTCATTTTCGTCCTCCCAAGGCTTATTCTCGTCAAATTAGGGTTTATAACCATTCTTGTGCATCCAATAAGTTATTTTGTGTCATTGGTTGAACATTTAGGTCATTTTCGTCCTCCCAAGGCTTATTCTCGTCCAATTAGGGTTTTTAACCAATCTTGTGCATCCAATAAGTGATTTTGTTTCATTGGTTGAACATTTAGGTCATTTTCGTCCTCCCAAGGCTTATTCTCGTCCAATTAGGGTTTTTAACCAATCTTGTGCATCCAATAAGTGCATTTGTGTCATTGGTTGAACATTTAGGTCATTTTCGTCCTCCCAAGGCTTATTCTCGTCCAATTAGGGTTTTTAACCAATCTTGTGCATCCAATAAGTTATTTTGTGTCATTGGTTGAACATTTAGGTCATTTTCGTCCTCCCAAGGCTTATTCTCGTCCAATTACGGTTTTTAACCAATCTTGTGCATCCAATAAGTACATTTGTGTCATTGGTTGAACATTTAGGTCATTTTTGTCCTCCCAAGGCTTATTCTCGTCCAATTAGGGTTTTTAACCAATCTTGTGCATCCAATAAGTTATTTTGTGTCATTGGTTGAACATTTAGGTCATTTTCGTCCTCCCAAGGCTTATTCTCGTCCAATTAGGGTTTTTAACCAATCTAGTGCATCCAATAAGTGATTTTATGTCATTGGTTGAACATTTAGGTCATTTTCGTCCACCCAAGGCTTATTCTCGCCCAATTAGGGTTTTTAACCAATCTTGTGCATCGAATAAGTACGTTTGTGTCATTGGTTGAACATTTAGGTCATTTTCGTCCTCCCAAGGCTTATTCTCGTCCAATTAGGGTTTCTAACCAATCTTGTGCATCCAATAAGTTCATTTGTGTCATTGGTTGAACATTTAGGTCATTTTCGTCCTCCTAAGGCTTATTCTCGTCCAATTAGGGTTTTTAACCAATCTTGTGCATCCAATAAGTACATTTGTGTCATTGGTTGAACATTTAGGTCATTTTCGTCCTCCCAATGCTTAGTCTCGTCCAATTAGGGTTTTTAACCAATCTTGTGCATCCAATAAGTGATTTTGTGTCATTGGTTGAACATTTAGGTCATTTTCGTCCTCCCAAGGCTTATTCTCGTCCAATTAGGGTTTTTAACCAATCTTGTGCATCCAATAAGTAGATTTGTGTCATTGGTTGAACATTTAGGTCATTTTCGTTTTCACAAGGCTTATTCTCGTCCAATTAGGGTTTTTAACCAATCTTGTGCATCCAATAAGTACATTTGTGTCATTGGTTGAACATTTAAGTCATTTTCGTCCTCCTAATGCTTAGTCTCGTCCAATTAGGGTTTTTAACCAATCTTGTGCATCCAATCAGTACATTTGTGTCATTGTTTGAACATTTAGGTCATTTTCGTCCTCCCTAGGCTTATTCTCGTCCAATTTGGGTTTTTAACCAATCTTGTGCATCCAATAAGTACATTTGTGTCATTGGTTGAACATTTAGGTCATTTTCGTCCTCCCTAGGCTTATTCTCGTCCAATTAGGGTTTTTAACCAATCTTGTGCATCCAATAAGTACATTTGTGTCATTGGTTGAACATTTAGGTCATTTTCGTCCTCCCAAGGCTTATTCTCGTCTAATTAGGGTTTTAACCAATCTTTTGCATCCAATAAGTACATTTGTGTCATTGTTTGAACATTTAGGTCATTTTCGTCCTCCCAAGGCTTTTTCTCGTCCAATTAGGGTTTTTAACCAATCTTGTGCATCCAATAAGAGATTTTGTGTCATTGTTTGAACATTTAGTTCATTTTCGTCCTCCCAAGGCTTATTCTCGTCCAATTAGGGTTTTTAACCAGTCTTGTGCATCCAATAAGTACATTTGTTTCATTGGTTGAACATTTAGGTCATTTTCGTCCTCCCAAGGCTTATTCTCGTCCAATTAGGGTTTTTAACCAATCTTGTGCATCCAATAAGTGATTTTGTGTCATTGGTTGAACATTTAGGTTATTTTCGTACTCCCTAGGCTTATTCTCGTCCAATTAGGGTTTTTAACCAATCTTGTGCATCCAATAAGTTTATTTGTGTCATTGGTTGAACATTTAGGTCATTTTCGTCCTCCCAAGGCTTATTCTCGTCCAATTAGGGTTTTTAACCAATCTTGTGCATCCAATAAGTGATTTTGTGTCATTGGTTGTACATTTAGGTCATTTTCGTCCTCCGAAGGCTTATTCTCATCCAATTAGGGTTTTTAACCAATCTTGTGCATCCAATAAGTACATTTGTGTCATTGGTTGAACATTTAGGTCATTTTCGTCCTCCCAAGGCTTATTCTCGTCCAATTAGGGTTTTTAACCAATCTTGTGCATCCAATAAGTGATTTTGTGTTATTGGTTGAACATTTAGGCCATTTTCGTCCTCCCTAGGCTTATTCTCGTCCAATTAGGGTTTTTAATTTATCTTGTGCATCCAATAAGTACATTTGTGTCATTGGTTGAACATTTAGGTCATTTTCGTCCTCCCTAGGCTTATTCTCGTCCAGTTAGGGTTTTTAACCAATCTTGTGCATCCAATAAGTTTATTTGTGTCATTGGTTGAACATTTAGGTCATTTTCGTCCTCCCAAGGCTTATTCTCGTCCAATTAGGGTTTTTAACCAATCTTGTGCATCCAATAAGTGATTTTGTGTCATTGGTTGAACATTTAGGTCATTTTCGTCCTCCCATGGCTTATTCTCGTCCAATTAGGGTTTTTCACCAATCTTGTGCATCCAATAAGTGATTTTGTGTCATTGGTTGAACATTTAGGTCATTTTCGTCCTCCCAAGGCTTATTCTCGTCCAATTAGGGTTTTTAACCAATATTGTGCATCCAATAAGTGATTTTGTGTCAATGGTTGAACATCTAGGTCATTTTCGTCCTCTCAAGGCTTATTCTCATCCAATTAGGGTTTTTAACCAATCTTGTGCATCCAATAAGTACATTTGTGTCATTGGTTGAACATTTAGGTCATTTTCGTCCTCCCAAGGCTTATTCTCGTCCAATTAGGGTTTTTAACCAATCTTGTGCATCCAATAAGTACATTTGTGTCATTGGTTGAACATTTAGGTCATTTTCGTCCTCCCAATGCTTAGTCTCGTCCAATTAGGGTTTTTAACCAATCTTGTGCATCCAATCGGTACATTTGTGTCATTGTTTGAACATTTAGGTCATTTTCGTCCTCCCAAGGCTTATTCTCGTCCAATTAGGGTTTTTAACCAATCTTGTGCATCCAATAAGTACATTTGTGTCATTGGTTGAACATTTAGGTCATTTTCGTCCTCCTTAGATTTATTCTCGTCCAATTAGGGTTTTTAACCAATCTTGTGCATCCAATAAGTGATTTTGTGTCATTGGTTGAACATTTAGGTCATTTTCGTCCTCCCAAGGCTTATTCTCGTCCAATTAGGGTTTTTAACCAATCGTGTGCATCCAATAAGTGATTTTGTGTCATTGGTTGAACATTTAGGTCATTTTCGTCCTCCCATGGATTATTCTCGTCCAATTAGGGTTTTTAACCAATCTTGTGCATCAAATAAGTGATTTTGTGTCATTGTTTGAACATTTAGGTCATTTTCGTCCTCCCAAGGCTTATTCTCGTCCAATTAGGGTTTTTAACCAATCTTGTGCATCCAATAAGTACATTTGTGTCATTGGTTGAACATTTAGGTCATTTTCATTTTCACAAGGCATATTCTCGTCCAATTAGGGTTTTAAACCAATCTTGTGCATCCAATAAGTACATTTGTGTCATTGGTTGAACATTTAAGTCATTTTCGTCCTCCCAATGCTTAGTCTCGTCCAATTAGGGTTTTTAACCAATCTTGTGCATCCAATCAGTACATTTGTGTCATTGTTTGAACATTTAGGTCATTTTCGTCCTCCCAAGGCTTATTCTCGTCCAATTTGGGTTTTTAACCAATCTTGTGCATCCAATAAGTACATTTGTGTCATTGGTTGAACATTTAGGTCTTTTTCGTCCTCCCTAGGCTTATTCTCGTCCAATTAGGGTTTTTAACCAATCTTGTGCATCCAATAAGTACATTTGTGTCATTGGTTGAACATTTAGGTCATTTTCGTCCTCCCAAGGCTTATACTCGTCCAATAAGGGTTTTTAACCAATCTTGTGCATCCAATAAGTGATTTTGTGTCATTGGTTGAACATTTACGTCATTTTTGTCCTCCCAAGGCTTATTCTCGTCCAATTAGGGTTTTTAACCAATCTTCTGCATCCAATAAATACATTTGTGTCATTGGTTGAACATTTAGGTCATTTTCGTCCTCCCTAGGCTTATTCTCGTCCAATTAGGGTTTTTAACCAATCTTGTGCATCCAATAAGTACATTTGTGTCATTGGTTGAACATTTAGGTCATTTTCGTCCTCCCTAGACTTATTCTCGTCCAATTAGGGTTTTTAACCAATCTTGTGCATCCAATAAGTTTATTTGTGTCATTGGTTGAACATTTAGGTCATTTTCGTCCTCCCAAGGCTTATTCTCGTCCAATTAGGGTTTTTAACCAATCTTGTGCATCCAATAAGTGATTTTGTGTCATTGGTTGAACTTTTAGGTCATTTTCGTCCTCCCAAAGCTTATTCTCGTCCAATTAGGGTTTTTAACAAATCTATGGCATCCATAAGTGATTTTGTGTCATTGGTTGAACATTTAGGTCAGTTTCGTCCTCCCAAGGCTTATTCTCGTCCAATTAGGGTTTTTAACCAATCTTGTGCATCCAATAAGTGATTTTGTGTCATTGGTTGAACATTTATGTCATTTTTGTCCTCCCAAGGCTTATTCTCGTCCAATTAGTGTTTTTAACCAATCTTGTGCATCCAATAAGTGATTTTGTGTCATTGGTTGAACATTTAGGTCATTTTCGTCCTCCCTAGGCTTATTCTCGTCCAATTAGGGTTTTGAACCAATCTTGTGCATCCAATAAGTGATTTTGTGTCAATGGTTGAATATTTAGGTCATTTTCGTCCTCCCTAGGCTTATTCTCGTCCAATTAGGGTTTTTAACCAATCTTGTGCATCCAATAAGTGATTTTGTGTCATTGGTTGAACATTTAGGTCATTTTCGTCCTCCCTAGGCTTATTCTCGTCCAATTAGGGTTTTTAACCAATCTTGTGCATCCAATAAGTACATTTGTGTCATTGCTTGAACATTTATGTCATTTTCGTCCTCCCTAGGCTTATTCTCGTCCAATTACGGTTTTTAACCAATCTTGTGCATCCAATAAGTGATTTTGTGTCATTGGTTGAACATTTAGGTCATTTTCGTCCTCCCTAGGCTTATTCTCGTCCAATTAGTGTTTTTAACCAATCTTGTGCATCCAATAAGTTTATTTGTGTCATTGGTTGAACATTTAGGTCATTTTCGTCCTCCCAAGGCTTATTCTCGTCCAATTAGGGTTTTTAACCAATCTTGTGCATCCAATAAGTGATTTTGTGTCATTGGTTGAACATTTAGGTCATTTTCGTCCTCCCTAGGCTTATTCTCGTCCAATTAGGGTTTTTAACCAATCTTGTGCATCCAATCAATACATTTGTGTCATTGTTTGAACATTTAGGTCATTTTCGTCCTCCCAAGGCTTATACTCGTCCAATAAGGGTTTTTAACCAATCTTGTGCATCCAATATGTGATTTTGTGCCATTGGTTGAACATTTAGGTCATTTTCGTCCTCACAAGGCTTATTCTCGTCCAATAAGGGGTTTTAACCATTCTTTTGCATCCAATAAGTACATTTTTGTCATTGGTTGAACATTTAGGTCATTTTCGTCCTCCCAAGGCTTATTCTCGTTCAATTAGGGTTTTTAACCAATCTTGTGCATCCAATAAGTTATTTTGTTTCATTGGTTGAACATTTAGGTCATTTTCGTCCTCCCAAGGCTTATTCTCGTCCAATTAGGGTTTTTAACCAATCTTGTGCATCCAATAAGTAGATTTGTGTCATTGGTTGAACATTTAGGTCATTTTCGTTTTCACAAGGCTTATTCTCGTCCAATTAGGGTTTTTAACCAATCTTGTGCATCCAATAAGTACATTTGTGTCATTGGTTGAACATTTAAGTCATTTTCGTCCTCCCAATGCTTAGTCTCGTCCAATTAGGGTTTTTAACCAATCTTGTGCATCCAATCAGTATATTTCTGTCATTGTTTGAACATTTAGGTTATTTTCGTCCTCCCTACGCTTATTCTCGTCCAATTAGGGTTTTTAACCAATCTTGTGCATCTAATAAGTACATTTGTGTCATTGGTTGAACATTTAGGTCATTTTCGTCCTCCCAAGGCTTATTCTCATCCAATTATGGTTTTTAACCAATCTTGTGCATCCAATAAGTGATTTTGTGTCATTGGTTGAACATTTAGGTCATTTTCGTCCTCCCAAGACTTATTCTCGTCCAATTAGGGTTTTTAACCAATCTTGTGCATCCAATATGTACATTTGTGTCATTGGTTGAACATTTAGGTCATTTTCGTCCTCCATAGGCTTATCCTAGTCCAATTAGGAATTTTAACCAATCTTGTGCATCCAATAAGTACATTTGTGTCATTGGTTGAACATTTCGGTCATTTTCGTCTTCCCAAGGCTTATTCTCGTCCAATTAGGGGTTTTAACCAATCTTGTGCATCCAATAAGTGATTTTGTGTCATTGGTTGAACATTTAGGTCATTTTCGTGCTCCCTAGGCTTATTCTCGTCCAATTAGGGTTTTTAACCAATCTTGTGCATCCAATCAATACATTTGTGTCATTGTTTGAACATTTAGGTCATTTTCGTCCTCCCAAGGCTTATACTCGTCCAATAAGGGTTTTTAACCAATCTTGTGCATCCAATATGTGATTTTGTGCCATTGGTTGAACATTTAGGTCATTTTCGTCCTCACAAGGCTTATTCTCGTCCAATAAGGGGTTTTAACCATTCTTTTGCATCCAATAAGTACATTTTTGTCATTGGTTGAACATTTAGGTCATTTTCTTCCTCCCAAGGCTTATTCTCGTTCAATTAGGGTTTTTAACCAATCTTGTGCATCCAATAAGTTATTTTGTTTCATTGGTTGAACATTTAGGTCATTTTCGTCCTCCCAAGGCTTATTCTCGTCCAATTAGGGTTTTTAACCAATCTTGTGCATCCAATAAGTAGATTTGTGTCATTGGTTGAACATTTAGGTCATTTTCGTTTTCACAAGGCTTATTCTCGTCCAATTAGGGTTTTTAACCAATCTTGTGCATCCAATAAGTACATTTGTGTCATTGGTTGAACATTTAAGTCATTTTCGTCCTCC
>JBBPBP010000463.1:1360-22667 GCA_037974735.1 Cicer chorassanicum
GGGAAAACGAAAATGACCTAAATGTTCAACCAATGACACAAATGTACTTATTGGATGCACAAGATTGGTTAAAAACCCTAATTGGATGAGAATAAGCCTAGGGAGAACGAAAATTACCTAAATGTTCAACCAATGACACAAAATCACTTATTGGATGCACAAGATTGGTTAAAACCATTAATTGTACGAGAATAAGCCTTGGGAGGAAGAAAATGACCTAAATGTTCAACCAATGACACAAATGTACTTATTGGATGCACAAGATTGGCTAAAAACCGTAATTGGACGAGAATAAGCATTCGGAGGACGAAAATGACCTAAATGTTCAAATAATGACACAAATGTAATTATTGGATGCACAAGATTGGTTAAAAACCCTAATTGGACAAGAATAAGCCTTGGGAAGACGAAAATGACCAAAATGTTCAACCAATGACACAAATGTACTTATTGGATGCACAAGATTGGTTACAAACCCTAATTGGACGAGAATAAGCCTTGGGAGGACGAAAATGACCTAAATGTTCAAACAATGACACAAAATCACTTATTGGATGCACAAGACTGGTTATAAACCCTAATTGGACGAGAATAGGCCTTAGGAGGACGAAAATGACCTAAATGTTCAAATAATGACACAAATGTACTGATTGGATGCACAAGATTGGTTAAAAACCCTAATTGGACGAGACTAAGCATTAGGAGGACGAAAATGACCTAAATGTTCAACCAATGACACAAAATCACTTATTGGATGCACAAGATTGGTTAAAAACCCTAATTGGACGAGAATAAGCCTAGGGAGGACGAAAATGACCTAAATGTTCAACCAATGACACAAAATCACTTATTGGATGCACAAGATTGGTTAAAAACCCTAATTGGACGAGAATAAGCTTTTGGAGGACATAAAGGACCTAAATGTTCAACCAATGACACAAATGTACTTATTGGATGCACAAGATTGGTTAAAAACCCTAATTGGACGACAATAAGCATTGGGAGGACGAAAATCACCTAAATGTTCAACCAATGGCACAAAATCACTTATTGGATGCACAAGATTGGTTAAAAACCCTAATTGGACGAGAATAAGCCTAGGGAGGACGAAAATGACCAAAATGTTCAACCAATGACACAAAATCACTTATTGGATGCACAAGATTGGTTAAAAACCCTAATTGGACGAGAATAAGCCGAAGGAGGACAAAAATGACCTAAATGTTCAACCAATGGCACAAAATCACTTATTGGATGCACAAGATTGTTTAAAAACACTAATTGGACGAGAATAAGCTTAGGGAGGACGAAAATGACCTAAATGTTCAACCAATGACACAAAATCACTTATTGGATGCACAAGATTGGTTAAAAACCCTAATTGGACGAGAATAAGCCTAGGGAGGACGAAAATGACCTAAATGTTCAACCAATGACACAAATGTAATTATTGGATGCACAAGATTGGTTAAAAACCCTAATTGAACGAGAATAAGCCTAAGGAGGACGAAAATGACCTAAATGTTCAACCAATGACACAAATGTACTTATTGGATGCACAAGATTGGTTAAAAACCCTAATTGGACGAGAATAAGCCTTGGGAGGACGAAAATGACCTAAATGTTCAACCAACGGCACAAAATCACTTATTGGAAGCACAAGATTGGTTAAAAACTCTAATTGAACAAGAATAAGCCTTTGGAGGACGAAAATAACCTAAATGTTCAACCAATGACACAAATGTACTTATTGGATGCACAAGATTGGTTAAAAACCCTAATTGGACGAGAATAAGCCTTGGGAGGACGAAAATGACCTAAATGTTCAACCAATGACACAAATGTACTTATTGGATGCACAAGATTGGTTAAAAACCCTAATTGGACGAGAATAAGCCTTGGAAGGACGAAAATGACCTAAATGTTCAACCAATGACACAAATGTTCTTATTGGATGCACAAGATTGGTTAAAAACCCTAATTGGAGGAGAATAAACCTTGGGAGGACGAAAATGACCTAAATGTTCAACCAATGACACAAATGTACTTATTGGATGCACAAGATTGGTTAAAAACCCTAATTGGACGAGAAAAAGCCTTGGGAGGACGAAAATGACCTAAATGTTCAACCAATGACACAAATGTACTTATTGGATGCACAAGATTGGTTAAAAACCCTAATTGGACGAGAATAAGCCTTGGGAGGACGAAAATGACCTAAATGTTCAACCAATGAAACAAAATCACTTATTGGATGCACAAGATTGGTTAAAAACCCTAATTGGACGAGAATAAGCCTTGGGAGGACGAAAATGACCTAAATGTTAAACCAATGACACAAAATCACTTATTGGATGCACAAGATTGGTTAAAAACCCTAATTGGACGAGAATAAGCCTAAGGAGGACGAAAATGACCTAAATGTTCAACCAATGACACAAATGTACTTATTGGATGCACAAGATTGGTTAAAAACCCTAATTGGACGACAATAAGCCTAGGGAGGACGAAAATGACCTGAATGTTCAACCAATGACACAAAATCACTTATTGGATGCACAAGATTGGTTAAAAACCCTAATTGGACGAGAATAAGCCTAGGGAGGACGAAAATGACCTAAATGTTCAACCAATGACACAAATGTAATTATTGGATGCACAAGATTGGTTAAAAACCCTAGTTGGACGAGAATAAGCCTTGGGAGGACGAAAATGACCTAAATGTTCAACCAATGACACAAATGTACTTATTGGATGCACAAGATTGGTTAAAAACCCTAATTGGACGAGAATAAGCCTTGGGAGGACGAAAATGACCTAAATGTTCAACCAATGACACAAAATCATTTATTGGATGCACAAGATTGTTTAACAACCCTAATTGGACGAGAATAAGCCTTGGGAGGACGAAAAATGACCTAAATGTTCAACCAATTACATAAATGTACTTATTGGATGCACAAGATTGGTTAAAAACCCTAATTGGACGAGAATAAGCCTAGGGAGGACGAAAATGACCTAAATGTTCAACCAATGACACAAAATCACTTATTGGATGCACAAGATTGGTTACAAACCCTAATTGGACGAGAATAAGCCTAGCGAGGACGAAAATGACCTAAATGTTCAACCAATGACACAAATGTACTTATTGGATGCACAAAATTGGTTAAAAACCCTAATTGGACGAGAATAAGCCTAGGGAGGAAGAAAATGACCTAAATGTTCAACCAATGACACAAAATCACTTATTGGATGCACAAGATTGGTTAAAAACCCTAATTGGACGAGAATAAGCCTAGGGAGGACGAAAATGACCTAAATGTTCAACCAATGACACAAAATCACGTATTGGATGCACAAGATTGATTAAAAACCGTAATTGGACGAGAATAAGCCTTGGGAGGACGAAAATGACCTAAATGTTCAACCAAAGACACAAATGTACTTATTGGATGCACAAGATTGGTTAAAAACCCTAATTGGACGAGAATAAGCCTTGGGAGGACGAAAATGACCGAAATGTTCAACCAATGACACAAATGTACTTATTGGATGCACAAGATTGGTTAAAAACCCTAATTGGACGAGAATAAGCCTTGGGAGGCAAAAATGACCTAAATGTTCAACCAATGACCCAAAATAACTTATTGGATGCAAAAGATTGGTTAAAAACCCTAATTGGACGAGAATAAGCCTTGGGAGGACGAAAATGACCTAAATGTTCAACCAATGACACAAAATCACTTATTGGATGCACAAGATTGGTTCAAAACCCTAATTGGACGAGAATAAGCCTTGGGAGGACGAAAATGACCTAAATATTCAAAAAATGACAGAAAATCACTTATTGGATGCACAAGATTGGTTCAAAACCCTAATTGGACGAGAATAAGCCTAGGGAGGACGAAAATTACCTAAATATTCAACCAATGAAACAAATGTACTTATTGGATGCACAAGATTGGTTAAAAACCCTAATTGGACGAGAATAAGCCTTGGGAGGACGAAAATGACCTAAATGTTCAACCAATGAAACAAAATCACTTATTGGATGCACAAGATTGGTTAAAAACCCTAATTGGACGAGAATAAGCCTTCGGAGGACAAAAATGACCTAAATGTTCAAACAATGACACAAAATCACTTATTGGATGCACAAGATTGGTTAAAAACCCTAATTGGACGAGAATAAGCCTAGGGAAGACGAAAATGACCTAAATGTTCAAACAATGACACAAATGTACTGATTGGATGCACAAGATTGGTTAAAAAGCCAAATTGGACGAGACTAAGCATTGGGAGGACGAAAATGACTTAAATGTTCAACCAATGACACAAAATCACTTATTGGATGCACAAGATTGGTTAAAAACCCTAATTGGACGAGAATAAGCCTTGGGAGGACGAAAATGACCTAAATGTTCAACCAATGAAACAAAATCACTTATTGGATGCACAAGATTGGTTAAAAACCCTAATTGGACGAGAATAAGCATTAGGAGGACGAAAATGACCTAAATGTTCAACCAATGACACAAAATCACTTATTGGATGCACAAGATTGGTTAAAAACCCTAATTGGACGAGAATAAGCCTAGGGAGGACGAAAATGACCTAAATGTTCAACCAATGACACAAAATCACTTATTGGATGTACAAGATTGGTTAAAAATCCTAATTGGACGAGAATAAGCCTAGGGAGGACGAAAATGACCTAAATGTTCAACCAATGACACAAAATCACTTATTGGATGCAAAAGATTGGTTAAAACCCCTAATTGGACGAGAATAAGCCTTGAGAGGACGAAAATGACCTAAATGTTCAACAAATGACACAAATGTACTTATTGGATGCACAAGATTTGTTAAAAACCCTAATTGGACGAGAATAAGCCTTGGGAGGACGAAAATGCCCTAAATGTTCAACCAATGAAACAAAATCACTTATTGGATGCACAAGATTGGTTAAAAACCCTAATTGGACGAGAATAAGCCAAGGGAAAACGAAAATTACCTAAATGTTCAACCAATGACACAAATGTACTTATTGGATGTACAAGATTAGTTAAAAACCCTAATTGGATGAGAATAAGCCTAGGGAGAACGAAAATTACCTAAATGTTCAACCAATGACACAAAATCACTTATTAGATGCACAAGATTGGTTAAAACCATTAATTGTACGAGAATAAGCCTTGGGAGGAAGAAAATGACCTAAATGTTCAACCAATGACACAAATGTACTTATTGGATGCACAAGATTGGTTAAAAACCCTAATTGGACGAGAATAAGCCTTGGGATGACGAAAATGACCTAAATGTTCAAACAATGACACAAAATCACTTATTGGATGCACAAGACTGGTTATAAACCCTAATTGGACGAGAATAAGCCTTGGGAGGACGAAAATGACCTAAATGTTCAAACAATGACACAAATGTACTGACTGGATGCACAAGATTGGTTAAAAACCCTAATTGGACGAGACTAAGCATTTGGAGGACGAAAATGACCTAAATGTTCAACCAATGACACAAAATCACTTATTGGATGCACAAGATTGGTTATAAACCCTAATTGGACGAGAATAAGCCTTGGGAGGAAGAAAATGACCTAAATGTTCAAACAATGACCCAAATGTATTGATTGGATGCACAAGATTGGTTAAAAACCCTAATTGGACGAGAATAAGCCAAGGGAGGACGAAAATGACTTAAATGTACAACCAATGACACAAAATCACTTATTGGATGCACAAGATTGGTTAAAAACCCTAATTGGACGAGAATAAGCCTTGGGAGGACGAAAATGACCTAAATGTTCAAATAATGACACAAATGTAATTATTGGATGCACAAGATAGGTTAAAAACCCTAATTGGACAAGAATAAGCCTTAGGAAGACGAAAATGACCAAAATGTTCAACCAATGACACAAATGTACTTATTGGATGCACAAGATTGGTTACAAACCCTAATTGGACGAGAATAAGCCTTGGGAGGACGAAAATGACCTAAATGTTCAAACAATGACACAAAATCACTTATTGGATGCACAAGACTTGTTATAAACCCTAATTGGACGAGAATAAGCTTTGGGAGGACGAAAATGACCTAAATGTTCAAACAATGACACAAAATCACTTATTGGATGCACAAGATTGGTTAAAAACCCTAATTGGACGAGACTAAGCATTAGGAGGACGAAAATGACCTAAATGTTCAACCAATGACACAAAATCACTTATTGGATGCACAAGATTGGTTAAAAACCCTAATTGGACGAGAATAAGCCTAGGGAGGACGAA
The DNA here is from genome assembly GCA_037974735.1 of Cicer chorassanicum. Lineage (NCBI taxonomy): Eukaryota > Viridiplantae > Streptophyta > Magnoliopsida > Fabales > Fabaceae > Cicer > Cicer chorassanicum. Next base: position 7,672 of record JBBPBP010000463.1, read on the forward strand.
AATGACCTAAATGTTCAACCAATGACACAAAATCACTTATTGGATGCACAAGATTGGTTAAAAACCCTAATTGGACGAGAATAAGCTTTTGGAGGACATAAAGGACCTAAATGTTCAACCAATGACACAAATGTACTTATTGGATGCACAAGATTGGTTAAAAACCCTAATTGGACGACAATAAGCATTGGGAGGACGAAAATCACCTAAATGTTCAACCAATGGCACAAAATCACTTATTGGATGCACAAGATTGGTTAAAAACCCTAATTGGACGAGAATAAGCCTAGGGAGGACGAAAATGACCAAAATGTTCAACCAATGACACAAAATCACTTATTGGATGCACAAGATTGGTTAAAAACCCTAATTGGACGAGAATAAGCCGAAGGAGGACAAAAATGACCTAAATGTTCAACCAATGGCACAAAATCACTTATTGGATGCACAAGATTGTTTAAAAACACTAATTGGACGAGAATAAGCTTAGGGAGGACGAAAATGACCTAAATGTTCAACCAATGACACAAAATCACTTATTGGATGCACAAGATTGGTTAAAAACCCTAATTGGACGAGAATAAGCCTAGGGAGGACGAAAATGACCTAAATGTTCAACCAATGACACAAAATCACTTATTGGATGCACAAGATTGGTTAAAAATCCTAATTGGGCGAGAATAAGCCTAAGGAGGATAAAAATGACCTAAATGTTTAACCAATGACACAAAATCACTTATTGGATGCACAAGATTGGTTAAAAACCCTAATTGGACGAGAATAAGCCTTGGGACGACGAAAATGACCAAAATGTTTAACCAATGACACAAAATCACTTATTGGATGTACAAGATTGGTTAAAAACCCTAATTGGACGAGAATAAGCCTAGGGAGGACGAAAATGACCTAAATGTTCAACCAATGACACAAAATCACTTATTGGATGCACAAGATTGGTTAAAAACCCTAATTGGACGAGAATAAGCCTTGGGAGGACGAAAATGACCTAAATGTTCAACCAATGACACAAATGTACTTATTGGATGCACAAGATTGGTTAAAAACCCTAATTGGACGAGAATAAGCCTAGCGAGTAAGAAAATGACCTAAATGTTCAACAAATGACACAAATGTACTTATTGGATGCACAAGATTGGTTAAAAACCCTAATTGGACGAGAATAAGCCTAGGGAGGACGAAAATGACCTAAATGTTCAACCAATGACACAAAAACACTTATTGGATGCACAAGATTGGTTAAAAACCCTAATTGGACGAGAATAAGACTAGGGAGGACGAAAATGACCTAAATGTTCAACCAATGACACAAAATCACTTATTGGATGCACAAGATTGGTTAAAAACCCTAATTGGACGAGAATAAGCCTTGGGAGGACGAAAATGACCTAAATGTTCAACCAATGACACAAATGTACTAATTGGATGCACAAGATTGGTTAAAAACCCTAATTGGACGAGAATTAGCCTTGGGAGGATGAAGATGACCTAAATGTTCAACCGATGGCACAAAATCACTTATTGAATGCACAAGATTGGTTAAAATCCCTAATTGGACGAGAATAAGCCTTGGGAGGACAAAATTTACGTAAATGTTCAATCAATGACACATATGTACTTATTGGATGCACAAGATTGGTTAAAAACCCTAATTGGACGAGAATAAGCCTAGGGAGGACGAAAATGACCTAGATGTTCAACCAATGACACAAAATCACTTATTCGATGCACAAGATTGGTTAAAAACCCGAATTGGACGAGAATAAGCCTATGGGAGGACGAAAATGACCTAAATGTTCAACCAATGACACAAATGTACTTATTGGATGCACAAGATTGGTTAAAAACCCTAATTGGACGAGAATAAGCCTAGGGAGGACGAAAATGACCTAAATGTTCAACCAATGACACAAAATCACTTATTGGATGCACAAGATTGGTTAAAAACCCTAATTGGACAAGAATAAGCCTTCGGAGGACGAAAATGACCTAAATGTTCAACCAATGGCAAAAAATCACTTATTGGATGCACAAGATTGTTTAAAAACCCTAATTGACGAGAATAAGCATAGGGAGGACGAAAATGACCTAAATGTTAAACCAATGACACAAAATCACTTATTGGATGCACAAGATTGGTTAAAAACCCTAATTGGACGAGAATAAGCCTTGGGAGGACGAAAATGACCTAAATGTTCAACCAATGACACAAAATCACTTATTGAATGCACAAGTTTGGTTAAAAACCCTTCTTGGACGAGAATAAGCCTAGGGAGGACGAAAATGTCCTAAATGTTCAACCAATGACACAAAATCACTTATTGGATGCACAAGATTGGTTAAAAACCCTAATTGGACGAGAATAAGCCTAGGGAGGACGAAAATGACCTAAATGTTCAACCAATGACACAAAATCACTTATTGGATGCACAAGATTGGTTAAAAACCCTAATTGGACAAGAATAAACCTTGGGAGGACGAAAATGACCTAAATGTTCAACCAATGGCACAAAATCACTTATTGGATGCACAAGATTGTTTAAAAACCCTAATTGACGAGAATAAGCATAGGGAGGACGAAAATGACCTAAATGTTAAACCAATGACACAAAATCACTTATTGGATGCACAAGATTGGTTAAAAACCCTAATTGGACGAGAATAAGCCTAGGGAGGACGAAAATGACCTAAATGTTCAACCAATGACACAAAATTACTTATTGGATGCACAAGATTGGTTAAAAACCCTAATTGGACAAGAATAAGGCTAGGGAAGACGAAAATGACCTAAATGTTCAACCAATGACACAAAATCACTTATTGGATGCACAAGATTGGTTAAAAACCCTAATTGGACGAGAATAAGCCTAGGGAGGACGAAAATGACCTAAATGTTCAACCAATGACACAAAATCACTTATTGGATGCACAATATTTGTTCAAAACCCTAATTGGACGAGAATAAGCCTAGGGAGGACGAAAATGACCTAAATGTTCAACCAATGACACAAAATCACTTATTGGATGCACAAGATTGGTTAAAAACCCTAATTGGACGAGAATAAGCCTAGGGAGGACGAAAATGACCTAAATGTTCAACCAAAGACACAAAATCACTTATTGGATGCACAAGATTGGTTAAAAACGCTAATTGGACGAGAATAAGCCTTGGGAGGACGAAAATGACCTAAATGTTCAACCAATGACACAAAATCACTTATTGGATGCACAAGATTGGTTAAAAACCCTAATTGGACGAGAATAAGCCTAGGGAGGACGAAAATGACCTAAATGTTCAACCAATGACACAAAAGTACATATTGGATGCACAAGATTGGTTAAAAACCCTAATTGGACGAGAATAAGCCTAGGGAGGACGAAAATGACCTAAATGTTCAACCAATGACACAAAATCACTTATTGGATGCACAAGATTGGTTAAAAACCCTAATGGGACGAGAATAAGCATTGGGAGGACGAAAATGACCTAAATGTTCAACCAATGACACAAAATCACTTATTGGATGCACAAGATTGGTTAAAAACCCTAATTGGACGAGAATAAGCCTTGGGAGGACGAAAATGACCTAAATGTTCAACCAATGACACAAATGTACTTATTGGATGCACAAGATTGGTTAAAAACCCTAATTGGACGAGAAAAATCCATGGGAGGACGAAAATGACCTAAATGTTCAACCAATGACACAAAATCACTTATTGGATGCACAAGATTGGTTAAAAACCCTAATTGGACGAGAATAAGCCTTGGGAGGACGAAAATGACCTAAATGTTCAACCAATGACACAAATGTTTTTATTTGATGCACAAGATTGGTTAAAAACCCTAATTGGACGAGAATAAGCCTTGGGAGGACGAAAATGACCTAAATGTTCAACCAATGACACAAATGTACTTATTGGATGCACAAGATTGGTTAAAAACCCTAATTGGACGAGAATAAGCCTTGGGAGGATGAAAATGACCTAAATGTTCAACCAATGACACAAATGTTCTTATTGGATGCACAAGATTGGTTAAAAACCCTAATTGGACGAGAATAAGCCTTCGGAGGACGAAAATGACCTAAATGTTCAACCAATGACACAAATGTACTTATTGGATGCACAAGATTGGTTAAAAACCCTAATTGGACAAGAATAAGCTTTGGGCGGACGAAAATGACCTAAATGTTCAACCAATGACACAAAATCACTTATTGGATGCACAAGATTGGTTAAAAACCCTAATTGGACGAGAATAAGCCTAGGGAGGACGAAAATGACCTAAATGTTCAACCAATGACACAAAATCACTTATTGGATGCACAAGATTGGTTAAAAACCCTAATTGGACGAGAATAAGCCTTGGGAGGACGAAAATGACCTAAATGTTCAACCAATGACACAAAATCACTTATTGGATGCACAAGATTGGTTAAAAACCCTACTTGGGCGAGAATAAGCCTTGGGAGGACGAAAATGACCTAAATGTTCAACCAATGACACAAAATCACTTATTGGATGCACAAGATTGGTTAAAAACCCTAATTGGACGAGAATAAGCCTTGGGAGGACGAAAATGACCTAAATGTTCAACCAATGACACAAAATCACTTATTGGATGCACAAGATTGGTTAAAAACCCTAATTGGACGAGAATAAGCCTTGGGAGGACGAAAATGACCTAAATGTTCAACCAATGACACAAAATCACTTATTGGATGCACAAGATTGGTTAAAAACCCTAATTGGACCAGAAAAAGCCTTGGGAGGACGAAAATGACCTAAATGTTCAACCAATGACACAAATGTACTTATTGGATGCAGCAGATTTGTTAAAAACCCTAATTGGACGAGAATAAGCCTTGGGAGGACGAAAATGACCTAAATGTTCAACCAATGACACAAAATCACTTATTGGATGCACAAGATTGGTTAAAAACCCTAATTGGACGAGAATAAGCCTAGGGAGGACGAAAATGACCTAAATGTTCAACCAATGACACAAATGTACTTATTGGATGCACAAGATTGGTTAAAAACCCTAATTGGACGAGAATAAGCTAAGGGAGGACGAAAATGACCTAAATGTTCAACAAATGACACAAAATCACCTATTGGATGCACAAGATTGGTTAAAAACCCTAATTGGACGAGAATAAGCCTAGGGAGGACGAAAATGACCTAAATGTTCAACCAATGACACAAAATCACTTATTGGATGCACAAGATTGGTTAAAAACCCTAATTGGACGAGAATAAGCCTAGGGAGGACGAAAATGACCTAAATGTTCAACCAATGACACAAAATCACTTATTGGATGCACAAGATAGTTTAAAAACCCTAATTGGACGAGAATAAGCCTAGGGAGGACGAAAATAACCTAAATGTTCAACCAATGACACAAAATCACTTATTGGATGCACAACATTGGTTAAAAACCCTAATTGGACGAGAATAAGCTTTTGAAGGACATAAATGACCTAAATGTTCAACCAATGACACAAATGTACTTATTGGATGCACAAGATTGGTTAAAAACCCTAAATGGACGAGAATAAGCCTTGGGAGGACGAAAATGACCTAAATGTTCAACCGATGGCACAAAATCACTTATTGGATGCACAAGATTGTTAAAAAACCCTAATTGGACGAGAATAAGCCTAGGGAGGACGAAAATGACCTAAATGTTCAACCAATGACACAAAATCAGTTATTGGACCCACAAGATTGGTTAAAAACCCTAATTGGACGAGAATAAGCCTTGGGAGGACGAAAATGACCTAAATGTTCAACCAATGACACAAAATCACTTATTGGATGCACAAGATTGGTTAAAAACCCTAATTGGACGAGAATAAGCCTAGGGAGGACGAAAATGACCTAAATGTTCAACCAATGACACAAAATCACTTATTGGATGCACAAGATTGGTTCAAAAGCCTAATTGGACGAGTATAAGCCTAGGGAGGACGAAAACGACCTAAATGTTCAACCAATGACACAAAATCACTTATTGGATGCACAAGATTGGTTAAAAACCCTAATTGGACGAGAATAAGCCTAGGGAGGACGAAAATGACCTAAATATTCAACCAATGACACAAAATCACTTATTGGATGCACAAGATTGGTTCAAAACCCTAATTGGACGAGAATAAGCCTAGGGAGGACAAAAATGACCTAAATGTTCAACCAATGACACAAAATCACTTATTGGATGCACAAGATTGGTTAAAAACCCTAATTGTACGAGAATAAGCCTTGGGAGGACGAAAATGACCTAAATGTTCAACCAATGACACAAAATCACTTATTGGATGCACAAGATTGGTTAAAAACCCTAATTGGACGAGAATATGCCTTGGGAGGACGAAAATGACCCAAATGTTCAAACAATGACACAAAATCACTTATTGGATGCACAAGATTGGTTAAAAACCCTAATTGGACGAGAATAAGCCTAGGGAGGACGAAAATGACCAAAATGTTCAACCAATGACACAAAATCACTTATTGGATGCACAAGATTGGTTCAAAACCCTAATTAGACGAGAATAAGCCTAGGGAGGACAAAAATGACCTAAATGTTCAACCAATGACACAAAATCACTTATTGGATGCACAAGATTGGTTAAAAACCCTAATTGGATGAGAATAAGCCTAGGGAGGACGTAAATGACCTAAATGTTCAACCAATGACACAAATGTAATTATTGGATGCACAAGATTGGTTAAAAACCCTAATTGGACAAGAATAAGCCTTGGGAGGACGAAAATGACGTAAATGTTCAGCCAATGACACAAAATCACTTATTGGATGCACAAGATTGGTTAAAAACCCTTATTGGACGAGTATAAGCCTTGGGAGGACGAAAATGACCTAAATGTTCAACCAATGACACAAATGTACTTATTGGATGCACAAGATTGGTTAAAAACCCTAATTGGACGAGAATAAGCCTAGGGAGGACGAAAATGACCTAAATGTTCAACCAATGACACAAATGTAATTATTGGATGCACAAGATTGGTTAAAAACCCAAATTGGACGAGAATAAGCCTTGGGAGGACGAAAATGACCTAAATGTTCAAACAATGACACAAATGTACTGATTGGAATCACAAGATTGGTTAAAAACCCTAATTGGACGAGACTAAGCATTGGGAGGACGAAAATGACTTAAATGTTCAACCAATGACACAAATGTACTTATTGGATGCACAAGATTGGTTTAAAACCCTAATTGGACGAGAATATGCCTTGTGAAAATGAAAATGACCTAAATGTTCAACCAATGACACAAATGTACTTATTGGATGCACAACATTGGTTAAAATCCTAATTGGACGAGAATAAGCCTTGGGAGGACGAAAATGACCTAAATGTTCAACCAATGAAACAAAATCACTTATTGGATGCACAAGATTGGTTAAAAACCCTAATTGGACGAGAATATGCCTTGGGAGGACGAAAATGACCTAAATGTTCAACCAATGACACAAAATCACTTATTGGATGCACAAGATTGGTTAAAAACCCTAATTGGACAAGAATAAGCTTGGGAGGACGAAAATGACCTAAATGTTCAAACAATGACACAAATGTACTTATTGGATGCAAAAGATTGGTTAAAAACCCTAATTGGACGAGAATAAGCCTTGGGAGGACGAAAATGACCTAAATGTTCAACCAATGACACAAATGTACTTATTGGATGCACAACATTGGTTAAAAACCCTAATTGGACGAGAATAAGCCTTGGGAGGACGAAAATGACTTAAATGTTCAACCAATGACACAAAATCACTTATTGGATGCACAAGATTGGTTAAAAACCCTAATTGGACGAGAATAAGCCTAGGGAGGACGAAAATGACCAAAATGTTCAACCAATGACACAAATGTAATTATTGGATGCACAAGATTGGTTAAAAACCCAAATTGGACGAGAATAAGCCTTGGGAGGACGAAAATGACCTAAATGTTCAAACAATGACACAAATGTACTGATTGGAATCACAAGATTGGTTAAAAACCCTAATTGGACGAGACTAAGCATTGGGAGGACGAAAATGACTTAAATGTTCAACCAATGACACAAATGTACTTATTGGATGCACAAGATTGGTTTAAAACCCTAATTGGACGAGAATATGCCTTGTGAAAATGAAAATGACCTAAATGTTCAACCAATGACACAAATGTACTTATTGGATGCACAAGATTGGTTAAAATCCTAATTGGACGAGAATAAGCCTTAGGAGGACGAAAATGACCTAAATGTTCAACCAATGAAACAAAATCACTTATTGGATGCACAAGATTGGTTAAAAACCCTAATTGGACGAGAATATGCCTTGGGAGGACGAAAATGACCTAAATGTTCAACCAATGACACAAATGTACTTATTGGATGCAAAAGATTGGTTAAAACCCCTAATTGGACGAGAATAAGCCTTGTGAGGACAAAATGACCTAAATGTTCAACCAATGACACAAATGTACATATTGGATGCACAAGATTGGTTAAAAACCCTAATTGGACGAGAATAAGCCTTGGGAGGACGAAAATGACTTAAATGTTCAACCAATGACACAAAATCACTTATTGGATGCACAAGATTGGTTAAAAACCCTAATTGGACGAGAATAAGCCTTGGGAGGACGAAAATGACATAAATGTTCAACCAATGACACAAATGTACTTATTGGATGCACAAGATTGGTTAAAAACCCTAATTGGACGAGAATAAGCATTGGGGGGACGAAAATGACCTAAATGTTCAACCAATGACACAAAATTACTTATTGGATGCACAAGATTGGTTAAAAACCCTAATTGGACGAGAATAAGCCTAGGGAGGACGAAAATGACCTAAATGTTCAACCAATGACACAAAATCACTTATTGGATGCACAAGATTGGTTAAAAACCCTAATTGGACGAGAATAAGCCTAGGGAGGACGAAAATGACCTAAATGTTCAACCAATGACACAAATGTAATTATTGGATGCACAAGATTGGTTAAAAACCCTAATTTGACAAGAATAAGCCTTGGGAGGACGAAAATGACGTAAATTTTCAACCAATGACACAAAATCACTTATTGGATGCACAAGATTGGTTAAAAACCCTTATTGGACGAGTATAAGCCTTGGGAGGACGAAGATGACCTAAATGTTCAACCAATGACACAAATGTACTTATTGGATGCACAAGATTGGTTAAAACCATTAATTGTACGAGAATAAGCCTTGGGAGTACGAAAATCACCTAAATGTTCAACCAATGACACAAATGTAGTTATTGGATGCACAAGATTGGTTAAAAACCTTAATTGGACGAGAATAAGCCTTGGGAGGACGAAAATGACCTAAATGTTCAACCAATGACACAAAATCACTTATTGGATGCAGAAGATTGGTTCAAAACCCTAATTGGATGAGAATAAGCCTAGGGAGGACGAAAAATGACCTAAATGTTCAACCAATGACACAAAATCACTTATTGGATGCACAAGATTGGTTAAAAACCCTAATTGGACGAGAATAAGCCTAGGGAGGACGAAAATGACCTAAATGTTCAACCAATGACACAAAATCACTAATTGGATGCACAACATTGGTTAAAAACCCTAATTGGACGAGAATAAGCTTTTGAAGGACATAAATGACCTTAATGTTCAACCAATGACACAAATGTACTTATTGGATGCACAAGATTGGTTAAAAACCCTAATTGGACGAGAATAAGCAATGGGAGGACGAAAATGACCTAAATGTTCAACCAATGACACAAGTGTACTTATTTGATGCACAAGATTGGTTAAAAACCCTAATTGGACGAGAATAAGCCTAGGGAGGACGAAAATGACCTAAATGTTCAACCAATGACACAAATAAACTTATTGGATGCACAAGGTTGGTTAAAAACCCTAATTGGACGAGAATAAGCATAGGGAGGACGAAAATGACCTAAATGTTCAACAAATGACACATTATCACTTAGTGGATGCACAAGATTGGTTAAAAACCCTAATTGGACGAGAATAAGCCTTGGGAGGACGAAAATGACCTAAATGTTCAACCAATGACACAAAATCACTTATTGGATGCACAAGATTGGTTAAAAACCCTAATTGGACATGAATGAGCCTTGGGAGGACGAAAATGACCTAAATGTTCAACCAATGACACAAAATCACTTAAGGGATGCACAAGATTGGTTAAAAACCCTAATTGGACGAGAATAAGCCTTGGGAGGACGAAAATGACCTAAATGTTCAACCAATGACACAAAATCACTTATTGGATGCACAAGATTGGTTAAAAACCCTAATTGGACGAGAATAAGCCTAGGGAGGACGAAAATGACCTAAATGTTCAACCAATGACACAAATATCCTTATTGGATGCACAAGATTGGTTAAAAACCCTAATTGGACGAGAATAAGCCTTGGGAGGACGAAAATGACCTAAATGTTCAACCAATGACACAAAATCACTTATTGGATGCACAAGATTGGTTAAAAACCCTAATTGGCCGAAAATAAGCCTTGGGAGGACGAAAATGACCTAAATGTTCAACCAATGACACAAATGTACTTATTGGATGCACAAGATTGCTTAAAAACCCTAATTGGACGAGAATAAGCCTTAGGAGGACGAAAACGACCTAAAAGTTCAACGAATGACACAAATGTACTTATTGGATGCACAAGATTGGTTAAAAACCCTAATTGGACGAGAATAAGCCTTGGGAGGACGAAAATGACCTAAATGTTCAACCAATGACACAAAATCACTTATTGGATGCACAAGATTGGTTAAAAACCCTAATTGGACGAGAATATATATTGCGAAGACAAAAATGACCTAAATGTTCAACCAATGACACAAAATCACTTATTGGATGCACAAGATTGGTTAAAAACCCTAATTGGACGAGAATAAGCCTTGGGAGGACAAAAATGACCTAAATGTTCAACCAATGACACAAAAGCACTTATTGGATGCACAAGATTGCTTAAAAACCCTAATTGGACGAGAATAAGCCTAGGGAGGACGAAAATGACCTAAATGTTCAACCAATGACACAAATGTACTTATTGGATGCACAAGATTGGTTAAAAACCCTAATTGGACGAGAATAAGCCTTGGGAGGACGAAAATGACCTAAATGTTCAAACAATGACACAAAATCACTTATTGGATGCACAAGATTGGTTATAAACCCTAATTGGACGAGAATAAGCATTGGGAGGACAAAAATGACCTAAATGTTCAAACAATGACACAAATGTATTGATTGGATGCACAAGATTGGTTAAAAACCCAAATTGGACGAGAATAAGCCTTGGGAAGACGAAAATGACCGAAATGTTCAACCAATGACACAAATGTACTTATTGGATGCACAAGATTGGTTAAAAACCCTAATTGGACGAGGATAAGCCTATGGAGGACGAAAATGACCTAAATGTTCAACGAATGACACAAATGTACTTATTGGATGCACAAGATTGGTTAAAAACCCTAATTGGACGAGACTAAGCATTGGGAGGACGAAAATGACTTAAATGTTCAACCAATGACACAAATGTACTTATTGGATGCACAAGATTGGTTTAAAACCCTAATTGGACGAGAATATGCCTTGTGAAAATGAAAATGACCTAAATGTTCAACCAATGACACAAATGTACTTATTGGATGCACAAGATTGGTTAAAAACCCTAATTGGACGAGAATAAGCCTTGGGAGGACGAAAATGACCTAAATGTTCAAACAATGACACAAAATCACTTATTTGATGCACAAGATTGGTTAAAAACCCTAATTGGACGAGAATAATCCATGGGAGGACGAAAATGACCTAAATGTTCAACCAATGACACAAAATCACTTATTGGATGCACACGATTGGTTAAAAACCCTAATTGGACGAGAATAAGCCTTGGGAGGACGAAAATGACCTAAATGTTCAACCAATGACACAAAATCACTTATTGGATGCACAAGATTGGTTAAAAACCCTAATTGGACGAGAATATGCCTTGGGAGGACGAAAATGACCTAAATTTTCAACAAATGCCACAAAATCACTTATTGGAGGCACAAGATTGGTTAAAAACCCTAATTGGACGAGAATAAGCCTTGGGAGGACGAAAACGACCTAAATGTTCAACCAATGACACAAAATCACTTATTGGATGCACAAGATTGGTTAAAAACCCTAATTGGACGAGAATAAGCCTTGGGAGGACGAAAATGACCTAAATGTTCAACCAATGACACAAAATCACTTATTGGAGGCAAAAGATTGGTTAAAACCCCTAATTGGACGAGAATAAGCATTGGGAGGAAGAAAATGACCTAAATGTTCAACCAATGACACAAATGTACTTATTGGATGCACAAGATTGGTTAAAAACCCTAATTGGACGAGAATAAGCCTTGGGAGGACGAAAATGACCTAAATGTTCAACCAATGACACAAAATCACTTATTGGATGCACAAGATTGGTTAAAAACCCTAATTGGACGAGAAAAAGACTAGGGAGGACGAAAATGACCTAAATGTTCAACCAATGACACAAAATCACTTATTGGATGCACAAGATTGGTTAAAAACCCTAATTGGACGAGAATATGCCTTGGGAGGACGAAAATGACCTAAATGTTCAACCAATGACACAAATGTACTTATTGGATGCAAAAGATTGGTTAAAACCCCTAATTGGACGAGAATAAGCCTTGTGAGGACAAAATGACCTAAATGTTCAACCAATGACACAAATGTACATATCGGATGCACAAGATTGGTTAAAAACCCTAATTGGACGAGAATAAGCCTTGGGAGGACGAAAATGACTTAAATGTTCAACCAATGACACAAAATCACTTATTGGATGCACAAGATTGGTTAAAAACTCTAATTTGACGAGAATAAGCCTAGGGAGGACGAAAATGACCTAAATGTTCAACCAATGACACAAATGTACTTATTGGATGTACAAGATTAGTTAAAAACCCTAATTGGATGAGAATAAGCCTAGGGAGAACGAAAATTACCTAAATGTTCAACCAATGACACAAAATCACTTATTGGATGCACAAGATTGGTTAAAACCATTAATTGTACGAGAATAAGCCTTCGGAGGACGAAAATGACCTAAATTTTCAACCAATGACACAAATGTACTTATTGGATGCACAAGATTGGTTAAAAACCCTAATTGGACGAGAATAAGCCTTGGGAGGACGAAAATGACCTAAATGTTCAACCAATGACACAAAATCACTTATTGGATGCACAAGATTGGTTAAAAACCCTAATTGGGCTAGAATAAGCCTTGGGAGGACGAAAATGACCTAAATGTTCAACCAATGACACAAATGTACTTATTGGATGCACAAGATTGGTTAAAAACCCTAATTGGACGAGAATAAGCCTTGGGAGGACGAAAATGACCTAAATGTTCAACCAATGACAAAAATGTACTTTTTGGATGCACAAGATTGGTTAAAACCCCTAATTGGATGAGAATAAGCCTTGGGAGGACGAAAATGACCTAAATGTTAAACCAATGACACAAAATCACTTATTGGATGCACAAGATTGGTTAAAAACCCTAATTGGACGAGAATAAGCCTTGGGAGGACGAAAATGACCTAAATGTTCAACCAATGAAACAAATGTACTTATTGGATGCACAAGACTGGTTAAAAACCCTAATTGGACGAGAATAAGCCTTGGGAGGACGAAAATGAACTAAATGTTCAAACAATGACACAAAATCTCTTATTGGATGCACAAGATTGGTTAAAAACCCTAATTGGACGAGAAAAAGCCTTGGGAGGACGAAAATGACCTAAATGTTCAAACAATGACACAAATGTACTTATTGGATGCAAAAGATTGGTTAAAACCCTAATTAGACGAGAATAAGCCTTGGGAGGACGAAAATGACCTAAATGTTCAACCAATGACACAAATGTACTTATTGGATGCACAAGATTGGTTAAAAACCCTAATTGGACGAGAATAAGCCTAGGGAGGACGAAAATGACCTAAATGTTCAACCAATGACACAAATGTACTTATTGGATGCACAAGATTGGTTAAAAACCCAAATTGGACGAGAATAAGCCTTGGGAGGACAAAAATGACCTAAATGTTCAAACAATGACACAAATGTACTGATTGGATGCACAAGATTGGTTAAAAACCCTAATTGGACGAGACTAAGCATTGGGAGGACGAAAATGACTTAAATGTTCAACCAATGACACAAATGTACTTATTGGATGCACAAGATTGGTTTAAAACCCTAATTGGACGAGAATATGCCTTGTGAAAATGAAAATGACCTAAATGTTCAACCAATGACACAAATGTACTTATTGGATGCACAAGATTGGTTAAAATCCTAATTGGACGAGAATAAGCCTTGGGAGGACGAAAATGACCTAAATGTTAAACCAATGAAACAAAATCACTTATTGGATGCACAAGATTGGTTAAAAACCCTAATTGGACGAGAATATGCCTTGGGAGGACGAAAATGTCCTAAATGTTCAACCAATGACACAAATGTACTTATTGGATGCAAAAGATTGGTTAAAACCCCTAATTGGACGAGAATAAGCCTTGTGAGGACAAAATGACCTAAATGTTCAACCAATGACACAAATGTACATATCGGATGCACAAGATTGGTTAAAAACCCTAATTGGACAAGAATAAGCCTTGGGAGGACGAAAATGACGTAAATGTTCAACCAATGACACAAAATCACTTATTGGATGCAAAAGATTGGTTAAAACCCCTAATTGGACGAGAATAAGCTTTGGGAGAACGAAAATGACCTAAATGTTCAACAAATGACACAAATGTACTTATTGGATGCACAAGATTGGTTAAAAACCCTAATTGGACGAGAATATGCCTTGGGAGGACGAAAATG
>JBBPBP010000464.1:0-18040 GCA_037974735.1 Cicer chorassanicum
TTATTCTCGTCCAATTAGGGTTTTTAACCAATCTTGTGCATCCAATAAGTGATTTTGTGTCATTGTTTGAACATTTAAGTCATTTTCGTCCTCCCATGGCTTATTCTCGTCCAATTAGGGTTTTTAACCAATCTTGTGCATCCAATAAGTGATTTTGTGTCATTGGTTGAACATTTCGGTCATTTTCGTCCTCCCTTGGCTTATTCTCGTCCAATTAGTGGTTTTAACCAATCTTGTGCATCCAATAAGTACATTTGTGTCATTGGTTGAACATTTAGGTCATTTTTGACCTCCCTAGGCTTATTCTCGTCCAATTAAAGTTTTTAACCAATCTTCTGCATCTAATAAGTGATTTTGTGTCATTTGTTGAACATTTAGGTCATTTTCGTCCTCCCAAGGCTTATTCTCGTCCAATTAGGGTTTTTAACCAAACTTGTGCATCCAAGAAGTACTTTTGTGTCATTGGTTGATTATTTAGGTCATTTTCGTCCTCCCTAGGCCTATTCTCGTCTAATTAGGTTTTTTAACCAATCTTGTGCATCCAATAAGTGATTTTGTGTCATTGGTTGAACATTTAGGTCATTTTCGTCATCCCAAGGCTTATTCTCGTCCAATTAGGGTTTTTAACCAATCTTGTGCATCCAATAAGTACATTTGTGTCATTGGTTGAACATTTAGGTCATTTTCGTCCTCCAAAGGCTTATTCTCGTCCAATTAGGTTTTTTAACAAATCTTGTGCATCCAATAAGTGATTTTGTGTCATTGGTTGAACATTTAGGTCATTTT
This sequence comes from Cicer chorassanicum, assembly GCA_037974735.1. NCBI lineage: Eukaryota > Viridiplantae > Streptophyta > Magnoliopsida > Fabales > Fabaceae > Cicer > Cicer chorassanicum. The sequence continues at coordinate 787 of JBBPBP010000464.1, forward strand.
CGTCCTCCCAAGGCTTATTCTCGTCCAATTAGGGTTTTTAACCAATCTTGTGCATCCAATAAGTGATTTTGTGTCATTGGTTGAACATTTAGGTCATTTTCGTCCTCCCATGGATTTTTCTCGTCCAATTAGGGTTTTTAACCAATCTTGTGCATCCAATAAGTACATTTGTGTCATTGGTTGAACATTTAGGTCATTTTCGTCCTCCCAAGGCTTATTCTCGTCCAATTAGGGTTTTTAACCAATCTTGTGCATCCAATAAGTGATTTTGTGTCATTGGTTGAACATTTAGGTCATTTTCGTCCTCCCAATGCTTATTCTCATCCAATAAGGGTTTCTAACCAATCTTGTGCATCCAATAAGTACATTTGTGTCATTGGTTGAACATTTAGGTCATTTTCGTCCTCCCAAGGCTTATTCTCGTCCAATTAGGGTTTTTAACCAATCTTGTGCATCCAATAAGTGATTTTGTGTCATTGGTTGAACATTTAGGTCATTTTCGTCCTCCCAAGGCTTATTCTCGTCTAATTAGGGTTTTTAACCAATCTTGTGCATCCAATAAGTACATTTGTGTCATTGGTTGAACATTTAGGTCATTTTCATCCTCCCAAGGCTTATTCTCGTCCAATTAGGGTTTTTAACCAATCTTGTCCATCCAATAAGTGATTTTGTGTCATTGGTTGAACATTTAGGTCATTTTCGTCCTCCCAAGGCTTATTCTCGTCCAATTAGGGTTTTTAACCAATCTTGTGCATCCAATAAGTACATTTGTGTCATTGGTTGAACATTTAGGTCATTTTCGTCCTCCCAAGGCTTATTCTCGTCCAATTAGGGTTTTTAACCAATCTTGTGCATCTAATAAGTACGTTTGTGTCATTGGTTGAACATTTAGGTCATTTTCGTCCTCCCTAGGTTTATTCTTGTCCAATTAGGATTTTTAACCAATCTTGTGCATCCAATAAGTGATTTTGTGTCATTGGTTGAACATTTAGGTCATTTTCGTCCTCCCAAGGCTTATTCTCGTCCAATTAGGGTTTTTAACCAATCTTGTGCATCCAATAAGTACATTTGTGTCATTGGTTGAACATTTAGGTCATTTACGTCCTCCTTAGGCTTATTCTCGTCCAATTAGGGTTTTTAACCAATCTTGTGCTTCCAATAAGTACATTTGTGTCATTGGTTGAACATTTAGGTCATTTACGTCTTCCCTAGGCTTATTCTCGTCCAATTAGGGTTTTTAACCAATCTTGTGCATCCAATAAGTGATTTTGTGTCATTGGTTGAACATTTAGGTCATTTTCGTCCTCCCAAGGCTTATTCTCGTCCAATTAGGGTTTTTAACCAATCTTATGCATCCAATAAGTACATTTGTGACATTGGTTGAACATTTAGGTCATTTTCGTCCTCCCAAGGCTTATTCTCGTCCAATTAGGGTTTTTAACCAATCTTGTGCATCCAATAAGTACATTTGTGTCATTGGTTGAACATTTAGGTCATTTTCGTCCTCCCAAGGCTTATTCTCGTCCAATTAGGGTTTTTAACCAATCTTGTGCATCCAATAAGATATTTTGTGTCATTGGTTGAACAATTAGGTCATTTTCGTCATCTCAAGACTTATTCTCGTCCAATTAGGGTTTTTAACCAATCTTGTGCATCCAATAAGTGATTTTGTGTCATTGGTTGAACATTTAGGTCATTTTCGTCCTCCCAATGCTTATTCTCGTCCAATTAGGGTTTTTAACCAATCTTGTGCATCCAATAAGTACATTTGTGTCATTGGTTGAACATTTAGGTCATTTTCGTCCTCCCAAGGCTTATTCTCGTCCAACTAGGGTTTTTAACCAATCTTGTACATCCAATAAGTGATTTTGTGTCATTGGTTGAACATTTAGGTCATTTTCGTCCTCCCAAATCTTATTCTCGTCCAATTAGGGTTTTTAACCAATCTTGTGCATCCAATAAGTACATTTGTGTCATTGGTTGAACATTTAGGTCATTTTCGTCCTCCCAAGGCTTATTCTCGTCCAATTAGGGTTTTTAACCAATCTTGTGCATCCAATAAGCACATTTGCGTCATTGGTTGAACATTTAGGTCATTTTCATCCTCCCAATGCTTATTCTCGTCCAATTAGGGTTTTTAACCAATCTTGTGCATCCAATAAGTACATTTGTGTCATTGGTTGAACATTTAGGTCATTTTCGTCCTCCCAAGGCTTATTCTCGTCCAATTAGGGTTTTTAACCAATCTTGTGCATCCAATAAGTGATTTTGTGTCGTTTGATGAACATTTAAGTCATTTTCATCCTCCCAAGGCTTATTCTCGTCCAATTAGGGTTTTTAACCAATCTTGTGCATCCAATAAGTACATTTGTGTCATTGGTTGAACATTTAGGTCATTTTCGTCCTCCCAAGGCTTATTCTCGTCCAATTAGGGTTTTTAACCAATCTTGTGCATCCAATAAGTACATTTGTGTCATTGGTTGAACATTTAGGTCATTTTCGTCCTCCCAAGGTTAATTCTCGTCCAATTAGGGTTTTTAACCAATCTTGTGCATCCAATAAGTACATTTGTTTTATTGGTTGAACATTTAGGTCATTTTCGTCCTCCCAAGGCTTATTCTCTTCCAATTAGGGTTTTTAACCAATCTTGTGCATCCAATAAGTACATTTGTGTCATTGGTTGAACATTTAGGTCATTTTCGTCCTCCCAAGGCTTATTCTCGTCCAATTAGGGTTTTTAACCAATCTTGTGCATCCAATAAGTACATTTGTATCATTGGTTGAACATTTAGGTTATTTTCGTCCTCCCAAGGCTTATTCTTGTTCAATTAGGGTTTTTAACCAATCTTGTGCATCCAATAAGTACATTTGTGTCATTGGTTGAACATTTAGGTCATTTTCGTCCTCCCAAGGCTTATTCTCGTCCAATTAGGGTTTTTAACCAATCTTGTGCATCAAATAAGTGATTTTGGGTCATTGGTTGAACATTTAGGTCATTTTCGTCCTCGCAAGGCTTATTCTCGTCCAATTAGGGTTTTTAACCAATCTTGTGCATCCAATAAGTACATTTGTGTCATTGGTTGAACATTTAGGTCATTTTCGTCCTCCCAAGGCTTATTCTCGTCCAATTAGGGTTTTTAACCAATCTTGTGCATCCAATAAGTGATTTTGTGTCAGTGGTTGAACATTTAGGTCATTTTCGTCCTCCCAAGGCTTATTCTCGTCCAATTAGGGTTTTTAATTAATCTCGTGCATCCAATAAGTACATTTGTGTCGTTGGTTGAACATTTAAGTCATTTTCGTCCTCCCATGGCTTATTCTCGTCCAATTAGGGTTTTTAACCAATCTTGTGCATCCAATAAGTACATTTGTGTCATTGGTTGAACATTTAGGTCATTTTCGTCCTCCCAAGGCTTATTCTCGTCCAATTAGGGTTTTTAACCAATCTTGTGCATCCAATAATTACATTTGTGTCATTGGTTGAACATTTAGGTCATTTTCGTCCTCCCAAGGCTTTTTCTCGTCCAATTAGGGTTTTTAACCAATCTTGTGCATCCAATAAGTACATTTGTGTCATTGGTTGAACATTTAGGTCATTTTCGTCCTCCCAAGGCTTATTCTCGTCAAATTAGGGTTTTTAACCAATCTTGTGCATCCAATAAGTGATTTTGTGTCATTGGTTGAACATTTCGGTCATTTTCGTCCTCGCTTGGCTTATTCTCGTCCAATTAGGGGTTTTAACCAATCTTGTGCATCCAATAAGTACATTTGTGTCATTGGTTGAACATTTAGGTCATTTTTGTCCTCCCTAGGCTTATTCTCGTCCAATTAAAGTTTTTAACCAATCTTCTGCATCTAATAAGTGATTTTGTGTCATTGGTTGAACATTTAGGTCATTTTCGTCCTCCCAAGGCTTATTCTCGTCCAATTAGGGTTTTTAACCAAACTTGTGCATCCAAGAAGTACTTTTGTGTCATTGGTTGATTATTTAGGTCATTTTCGTCCTCCCTAGGCCTATTCTCGTCCAATTAGGTTTTTTAACCAATCTTGTGCATCCAATAAGTGATTTTGTGTCATTGGTTGAACATTTAGGTCATTTTCGTCATCCCAAGGCTTATTCTCGTCCAATTAGGGTTTTTAACCAATCTTGTGCATCCAATAAGTACATTTGTGTCATTGGTTGAACATTTAAGTCATTTTTGTCCTCCCAAGGCTTATTCTCGTCCAATTAGGGTTTTTAACCAATCTTGTGCATCCAATAAGTACATTTGTGTCATTGGTTGAACATTTAGGTCATTTTCGTCCTCCCAAAGCTTATTCTCATCCAATTAGGGTTTTTTACCAATCTTGTGCATCCATAAGTGATTTTGTCTCATTGGTTGAACATTTAGGTCATGTTCGTCCTCCCAAGGCTTATTCTCGTCCAATTAGGGTTTTGAACCAATCTTGTGCATCCAATGAATGATTTTTTGTCATTGGTTGAACATTTAGGTCATTTTCGTCCTCCCAAGGCATATTCTCGTCCAATTAGGGTTTTTAACCAATCTTGTGCATCCAATAAGTGATTTTGTGTCATTGGTTGAACATTTAGGTCATTTTCGTCCTCCCAAGGCTTATTCTCGTCGAATTAGAGTTTTTAACCAATCTTGTTCATCCATGAAGTACATTTGTGTCATTGGTTGAACAATTAGGTCATTTTCGTCCTCCAAGGGCTTATTCTCGTCCAATTAGGGTTTTTAACCAATCTTGTGCATCCAATAATTGATTTTGTGTCATTGGTTGAACATTTATGTCATTTTCATCCTCCCAATGCTTATTCTCGTCCAATTAGGGGTTTTAACCAATCTTGTGCATCCAATAAGGACATTTGTGTCAATGGTTGAACATTTAGGTCATTTTCGTCCTCCCTAGGCTTATTCTCGTCCAATTAGGGTTTTTAACCAATCTTGTGCATCCAATGAATGATTTTGTGTCATTGGTTGAACATTTAGGTCATTTTCATCTTCCCAAGGCTTATTCTCTTCCAATTAGGGTTTTTAACCAATCTTGTGCATCCAATAAGTACATTTGTGTCATTGGTTGAACATTTAGGTCATTTTCGTCCTCCCCATGCTTAGTCTCGTCCAAATAGGGTTTTTAACCAATCTTGTGCATCGAATTAGTACATTTGTGTCATTGTTTGAACATTTAGGTCATTTTCGTCCTCCCAAGGCTTAATCTCGTCCAATTAGGGTTTTTAACCAATCTTGTGCATCCAATAAGTACATTTGTGTCATTGGTTGAACATTTAGGTCATTTTCGTCCTCCCAAGGCTTATTCTCGTCAAATTAGGGTTTTTAACCAATCTTGTGCATCCAATAAGTGATTTTGTGTCATTGGTTGAACATTTCGGTCATTTTCGTCCTCGCTTGGCTTATTCTCGTCCAATTAGGGGTTTTAACCAATCTTGTGCATCCAATAAGTACATTTGTGTCATTGGTTGAACATTTAGGTCATTTTTGTCCTCCCTAGGCTTATTCTCGTCCAATTAAAGTTTTTAACCAATCTTCTGCATCTAATAAGTGATTTTGTGTCATTGGTTGAACATTTAGGTCATTTTCGTCCTCCCAAGGCTTATTCTCGTCCAATTAGGGTTTTTAACCAATCTTGTGCATCCAATAAGTGATTTTGTGTCATTGGTTGAACATTTAGGTTATTTTTCGTCCTCCCTAGGCTTATTCTCGTCCAATTAGGGTTTTTAACCAATCTTGTGCATCCAATAAGTACATTTGTGTCATTGGTTGAACATTTAGGTCATTTTCGTCCTCCCAAGGCTTATTCTCGTCCAATTAGGGTTTTTAACCAATCTTGTGCATCCAATAAGTGAATTTGTGTCATTGGTGGAACATTTAGGTCATTTTCGTCCTCCCTAGGCTTATTCTCGTCCAATTAGGGTTTTTAACCAATCTTGTGCATCCAATAAGTGATTTTGTGTCATTGGTTGAACATTTAGGTCATTTTCGTCCTCCCAAGGCTTATTGTCGTCCAACTGGGATTTTGACCAATCTTGTGCATACAATAAGTGATTTTGTGTCATTGGTTGAACATTTAGGACATTTTCGTCCTCCCTAAGCTTATTCTCGTCCAATTATGGTTTTTAACCAATCTTGTGCATCCAATAAGTACATTTGTGTCATTGGTTGAACATTTAGGTCATTTTCGTCCTCCCAAGGCTTATTCTCGTCCAATTAGGGTTTTTAACCAATCTTGTGCATCCAATAAGTGATTTTGTGTCATTGGTTGAACATTTAGGTCATTTTCGCCCTCCTTAGGCTTATTCTCGTCCAATTAGAAATTTTAACAAATCTTGTGCATCCAATAAGTGATTTTGTGCCATACGTTGAACATTTAGGTCATTTTCGTGCTCCCAAGGCTTATTCTCGTCCAATAGGGTTTTTAACCAATCTTGTGCATCCAATAAGTACATTTGTGTCATTGGTTGAACATTTAGGTCATTTTCGTCCTCCCAAGGCTTATTCTCGTCCAATTAGGGTTTTTAATCAATCTTGTGCATCCAATAAATGATTTTGTGTCATTGGTTGAACATTTAGGTCATTTTCGTCCTCCCAAGGCTTATTCTCGTCCAATTAGGGTTTTTAACCAATTTTGTGCATCCAATAAGTGATTTTGTGTCATTGGTTGAACATTTAGGTCATTTTCGTCCTCCCTATGCTTATTCTCGTCCAATTAGGGTTTTTAACCAATCTTGTGCATCCAATAAGTACATTTGTGTCATTGGTTGAACATTTAGGTCATTTTCGTCCTCCCAAGGCTTATTCTCGTCCAATTAGGGTTTTTAACCAATCTTGTGCATCCAATAAGTGATTTTGTGCCATTGGTTGAACATTTAGGTTATTTTCGTCCTCCCTAATCTTATTCTCAGCCAATTAGGGTTTTTTTAACAATCATGTGCATCCAATAAGTGATTTTGTGCTATGGGTGGAACATTTAGGTCATTTTCGTCCTCTCAAGGCTTATTCTCGTCCAATTAGGGTTTTTAACCAATCTTGTGCATCCAATAAATGATTTTGTGTCATTGGTTGAACATTTAGGTCATTTTCGTCCTCCCTAGGCTTATTCTCGTCCAATTAGGGTTTTTAACCAATCTTGTGCATCCAATAAGTACATTTGTGTCATTGGTTGAATATTTAGGTCATTTTCGTCCTCCCTAGGCTTATTCTTGTCCAATTAGGGTTTTTACCCAATCTTGTGCATCCAATAAGTGATTTGTGTCATTGGTTGAACATTTAGGTCATTTTCGTCCTCCCAAGGCTTATTCTCGTCCAATTAGGGTTTTTAACCAATCTTGTGCATCCAATAAGTGATTTTGTGTCATTGGTTGAACATTTAGGTCATTTTCTTCCTCCCAAGGCTTATTCTCGTCCAATTTGGGTTTTTAACCAATCTTGTGCATCCTATAAGTGATTTTGTGTCATTGGTTGTACATTTAGGTCATTTTCGTCCTCCCAAGGCTTATTCTTGTCCAATTAGGGTTTTTAACCAATCTTGTGCATCCATTAAGTACATTTGTGTCATTGGTTGAACATTTAGTTCATTTCGTCCTCCCAAGGCTTATTCTCGTCCAATTAGGGTTTTTAACCAATCTTGTGCATCCAATAAGTACATTTGTGTCATTGGTTGAACATTTAGGTCATTTTCGTCCTCCCAAGGCTTATTCTCGTCCAATTAGGGTTTTTAACCAATCTTGTGCATCCAATAAGTGATTTTGTGTCATTGGTTGAACATTTAGGTCATTTTCTTCCTCCGTAAGCTTATTCTCGTCCAATTAGGGTTTTTAACCAATCTTGTGCATCCAATAAGTTTATTTGTGTCATTGGTTGAACATTTAGGTCATTTTCGTCCTCCCAAGGCTTATTCTCGTCCAATTAGGGTTTTTAACCAATCTTGTGCATCCAATAAGTGATTTTGTGTCATTGGTTGAACATTTAGGTCATTTTCGTCCTCCCTAAGCTTATTCTCGTCCAATTAGGGTGTTTAACCAATCTTGTGCATCCAATAAGTACACTTGTGTCATTGGTTGAACATTTAGGTCATTTTCGTCCTCCCAAGGCTTATTCTCGTCCTATTAGGGTTTTTAACCAATCTTGTGCATCCAATAAGTGATTTTGTGTCATTGGTTGAACATTTAGGTCATTTTCGTCCTCCCTAGGCTTATTCTCGTCCAATTAGGGTTTTGTGCATCCAATTAGTACATTTGTGTCATTGGTTGAACATTTAGGTCATTTTCGTCCTCCCAAGACTTATTCTCGTCCAATTAGGGTTTTTAACCAATTTTGTGCTTCCAATAAGTACATTTGTGTCATTGGTTGAACATTTAGGTCATTTTCGTCCTCCCAAGGCTTATTCTCGTCCAATTAGGGTTTTTAACCAATCTTGTGCATCCAATAAGTGATTTTGTGTCATTGGTTGAACATTTAGGTCATTTTCGTCATCCCAAGGCTTATTCTCGTCCAATTAGGGTTTTTAACCAATCTTGTGCATCCAACAAGTGATTTTGTGTCATTGGTTGAACATTTAGGTCATTTTCTTCCTCCCAAGGCTTATTCTCGTCCAATTAGGGTTTTAAACCAATCTTGTGCATCCAATAAGTACATTTGTGTCAGTGGTTGAACATTTAGGTCATTTTCGTCCTCCCAAGGCTTATTCTTGTCCAATTAGGGTTTTTAACCAATCTTGTGCATCCAATAAGTGATTTTGTGTCATTGGTTGAACATTTAGGTCATTTTCGTCCTCCCAAGGCTTATTCTCGTCTAATTAGGATTTTTAACCAATCTTGTGCATCCAATAAGTGATTTTGTGTCATTGGTTGAACATTTAGGTCATTTTCGTCCTCCCAAGGCTTATTCTCGTCCAATTAGGGTTTTTAACCAATCTTGTGCATCCAATAAGTGATTTTGTGTCATTGGTTGAACATTTAGGTCATTTTCATCCTCCCAAGGATTATTGTCGTCCAACAGGGATTTTAACCAATCTTGTGCATACAATAAGTGATTTTCTGTCATTGGTTTAACATTTAGGACATTTTCGTCCTCCCTAAGCTTATTCTCGTCCAATTATGGTTTTTAACCAATCTTGTGCATCCAATAAGTACATTTGTGTCATTGGTTGAACATTTAGGTCATTTTCGTCCTCCCAAGGCTTATTCTCGTCCAATTAGGGTTTTTAACCAATCTTGTGCATCCAATAAGTGATTTTGTGTCATTGGTTGAACATTTAGGTCATTTTCGCCCTCCTTAGGCTTATTCTCGTCCAATTAGAAATTTTAACAAATCTTGTGCATCCAATAAGTGATTTTGTGCCATACGTTGAACATTTAGGTCATTTTCGTCCTCCCAAGGCTTATTCTCGTCCAATAGGGTTTTTAACCAATCTTGTGCATCCAATAAGTACATTTGTGTCATTGGTTGAACATTTAGGTCATTTTCGTCCTCCAAAGGCTTATTCTCGTCCAATTAGGGTTTTTAACCTATCTTGTGCATCCAATAAATGATTTTGTGTCATTGGTTGAACATTTAGGTCATTTTCGTCCTCCCTAGGCTTATTCTCGTCGAATTAGAGTTTCTAACCAATCTTGTGCATCCAATAAGTACATTTGTGTCATTGGTTGAACATTTAGGTCATTTTCGTCCTCCCAAGGCTTATTCTCGTCCAATTAGGGTTTTTAACCAATCTTGTGCATCCAATAAGTGATTTTGTGTCATTGGTTGAACATTTAGGTCATTTTCGTCCTCCCAAGGCTTATTCTCGTTCAATTAGGGTTTTTAACCAATCTTGTGCATCCAATAAGTACATTTGTGTCGTTGGTTGAACATTTAGGTCATTTTCGTCCTCCCAAGGCTTATTCTCGTCCAATTAGGGTTTTTAACCAATCTTGTGCATCCAATAAGTGATTTTGTGTCGTTTGTTGAACATTTAAGTCATTTTCGTCCTCCCAAGGCTTATTCTCGTCCAATTAGGGTTTTTAACCAATCTTGTGCATCCAATAAGTACATTTGTGTCATTGGTTGAACATTTTGGTCATTTTCATCCTCCCAAGACTAATTCTCGTTCAATTAGGGTTTTTAACCAATCTTGTGCATCCAATAAGTACATTTGTGTCATTGGTTGAACATTTAGGTCATTTTCGTCCTCCCAAGGCTTATTCTCGTCCAATTAGGGTTTTTAACCAATCTTGTGCATCCAATAAGTACATTTGTGTCATTGGTTGAACATTTAGGTCATTTTCGTCCTCCCAAGGCTTATTCTCGTCCAATTAGGGTTTTTAACCAATCTTGTGCATCCAATAAGTGGTTTTGTGTCGTTGGTTGAACATTTAGGTCATTTTCGTCCTCCCAAGGCTTATTCTCGTCCAATTAGGGTTTTTAACCAATCTTGTGCATCCAATAAGTACATTTGTGTCATTGGTTGAACATTTAGGTCATTTCGTCCTCCCAAAGCTTATTGTCGTCTAATTAGGGTTTTTAACCAATCTTGTGCATCCAATAAGTACATTTGTGTCATTGGTTGAACATTTAGGTCATTTTCGTCCTCCCAAGGCTTATTCTCGTCCAATTAGGGTTTTTAACCAATCTTGTGCATCCAATAAGTGATTTTGTGTCATTGGTTATACATTTAGGTCATTTTCGTCCTCCCAAGGCTTATTCTCGTCAAATTAGGGTTTTTAACCAATCTTGTGCATCCAATAAGTAGATTTGTGTCATTGGTTGAACATTTAGGTCATTTTCGTCCTCCCAAGGCTTATTCTCGTCCAATTAGGGTTTTTAACCAATCTTGTGCATCCAATAAGTACATTTGTGTCATTGGTTGAACATTTAGGTCATTTTCGTCCTCCCAAGGCTTATTCTCGTCCAATTAGGGTTTTTCAGCAGTCTTGTGCATCCAATAAGTACATTTGTGTCATTGGTTGAACATTTAGGTCATTTTCGTCCTCCCAAGGCTTATTCTCGTCCAATTAGGGTTTTTAACCAATCTTGTGCATCCAATAAGTGATTTTGTGTCATTGGTTGAACATTTAGGTCATTTTCGTCCTCCCTAAGCTTATTCTCGTCCAATTAGGGTTTCTAAACCAATCTTGTGCATCAAATAAGTGATTTTGTGTCATTGGTTGAACATTTAGGTCATTTTCGTCCTCCCAAGGCTTATTCTCGTCCAATTAGGGTTTTTAACCAATCTTGTGCATCCAATAAGTGATTTTGTGTCATTGGTTGAACATTTAGGTCATTTTCGTCCTCCCATGGATTTTTCTCGTCCAATTAGGGTTTTTAACCAATCTTGTGCATCCAATAAGTACATTTGTGTCATTGGTTGAACATTTAGGTCATTTTCGTCCTCCCAAGGCTTATTCTCGTCCAATTAGGGTTTTTAACCAATCTTGTGCATCCAATAAGTGATTTTGTGTCATTGGTTGAACATTTAGGTCATTTTCGTCCTCCCAATGCTTATTCTCTTCCAATTAGGGGTTTTAACCAATCTTGTGCATCCAATAAGTACATTTGTGTCATTGGTTGAACATTTAGGTCATTTTCGTCCTCCCAAGGCTTATTCTCGTCCAATTAGGGTTTTTAACCAATCTTGTGCATCCAATAAGTGATTTTGTGTCATTGGTTGAACATTTAGGTCATTTTCGTCCTCCCAAGGCTTATTCTCGACCAATTAGGGTTTTTAACCAATCTTGTGCATCCCATTAGTACATTTGTGTCATTGGTTGAACATTTAGGTCATTTTCGTCCTCCCAAAGCTTATTCTCGTCCAATTAGGGTTTTTAACCAATTTTGTGCATCCAATAAGTGATTTTGTGTCGTTTGTTGAACATTTAGGTCATTTTCGTCCTCCAAAGGCTTATTCTCGTCCAATTAGGGTTTTTAACCAATCTTGTGCATCCAATAAGTACATTTGTGTCATTGGTTGAACATTTAGGTCATTTTCGTCCTCCCAAGGCTTATTCTCGTCCAATTAGGGTTTTTAACCAATCTTGTGCATCCATTAAGTGATTTTGTGCCATTGGTTGAACATTTAGGTCATTTTCGTCCTCCCAAGGCTTATTCTCGTCCAATTAGGGTTTTTAACCAATCTTGTGCATCCAATAAGTACATTTGTGTCATTGGTTGAACATTTAGGTCATTTTCGTCCTCCCAAGGCTTATTCTCGTCCAATTAGGGTTTTTAACCAATCTTGTGCATCCAGTAAGTACATTTGTGTCATTGGTTGAACATTTAGGTCATTTTCATCCTCCCAAGGCTTATTCTCGTCCAATTAGGGTTTTTAACCAATCTTGTGCATCCAATAAGTGATTTTGTGTCATTGGTTGAACATTTAGGTCATTTTCTTCCTCCCAAGGCTTTTTCTCGTCCAATTAGGGTTTTTAACCAATCTTGTGCATCCAATAAGTACATTTGTGTCATTGGTTGAACATTTAGGTCATTTTCGTCCTCCCAAGGCTTATTCTCGTCCAATTAGGGTTTTTAACCAATCTTGTGCATCCAATAAGTAGATTTTTGTCATTGGTTGAACATTTAGGTCATTTTAGTCCTCCCAAGGCCTATTCTCGTCCAATTAGGGTTTTTAACCAATCTTGTGCATCCAATAAGTACATTTGTGTCATTGGTTGAACATTTAGGTCATTTTCATCCTCCCAAGGCTTATTCTCGTCCAATTAGGGTTTTTAACCAATCTTGTGCATCCAATAAGTGATTTGGTGTCATTGGTTGAACATTTAGATCATTTTCGTCCTCCCAAAGCTTATTCTCGTCCAATTAGGGATTTTAACCAATCTTGTGCATCCAATAAGTACATTTGTGTCATTGGTTGAACATTTAGGTCATTTTCGTCCTCCCTAGGCTTATTCTCGTCCAATTTGGGTTTTTAACCAATATTGTGCATCCAATAAGTACATTTGTGTCATTGGTTGAACATTTATGTCATTTTCGTCCTCCCAAGGCTTATTCTTGTCCAATTAGGGTTTTTAACCAATCTTGTGCATCCAATAAGTGATTTTGTGTCATTGGTTGAACATTTAGGTCATTTTCGTCCTCCCTAGGCTTATTCTCGTCCAATTAGGGTTTTTAACTAATCTTGTGCATCCAATAAATACATTTGTGTCATTGGTGGAACATTTAGGTCATTTTCGTCCTCCCAATGCTTATTCTCCTCCAATTAGGGTTTTTAACCAATCTTGTGCATCCAATAAGTGATTTTGTGTCATTGGTTGAACATTTAGGTCATTTTCATCCTCCCTAGGCTTTTTCTCGTCCAATTAGGGGATTTAACCAATCTTGTGCATCCAATAAGTACATTTGTGTCATTGGTTGAACATTTAGGTCATTTTCGTCCTCCCAAGGCTTATTCTCGTCCAATTAGGGTTTTTAACCAATCTTGTGCATCCAATAAGTGATTTTGTGTCATTGGTTGAACATTTAGGTCATTTTCGTCCTCCCAAGGCTTATTCTCGTCCAATTAGGGTTTTTAACCAATCTTGTGCATCCAATAAGTATATTTGTGTCGTTGGTTGAACATTTAGGTCTTTTTCATCCTCCCAAGGCTTATTCTCGTCCAATTAGGGTTTTTCACCAATCTTGTGCATCCAATAAGTGATTTTGTGTCCTTGGTTGAACATTTAGGTCATTTTCATCCTCCCAAGGCTTATTCTCGTCTTATTAGGGTTTTTAACCAATCTTGTGCATCCAATAAGTACATTTGTGTCATTGGTTGAACATTTAGGTCATTTTCGTCCTCCCAAGGCTTATTCTCGTCCAATTAGGGTTTTTAACCAATCTTGTGCATCCAATAAGTGATTTTGTGTCGTTTGATGAACATTTAAGTCATTTTCGTCCTCCCAAGGCTTATTCTTGTCCAATTAGGGTTTTTAACCAATCTTGTGCATCCAATAAGTACATTTGTGTCATTGGTTGAACATTTAGGTCATTTTCGTCCTCCCAAGGCTTATTCTCGTCCAATTAGGGTTTTTAACCAATCTTGTGCATCCAATAATTGATTTTGTATCATTGGTTGAACTTTTAGGTCATTTTCGTCCCCCCAAAGCTTATTCTCGTCCAATTAGGGTTTTTAACAAATCTATAGCATCCATAAGTGATTTTGTGTCATTGGTTGAACATTTAGGTCAGTTTCGTCCTCCCAAGGCTTATTCTCGTCCAATTAGGGTTTTTAACCAATCTTGTGCATCCAATAAGTGATATTGTGTCATTGGTTGAACATTTAAGTCATTTTCGTCCTCCCAAGGATTATTCTAGTCCAATTAGGGTTTTTAACCAATCTTGTGCATCCAATAAGTGATTTTGTGTCATTGGTTGAACATTTATGTCATTTTGGTCCTCCCAAGGCTTATTCTCGTCCAATTAGGGTTTTTAACCAATCTTGTGCATCCAATAAGTACATTTGTGTCATTGGTTGAACATTTAGGTCATTTTCGTCCTCCCTAGGCTTATTCTCGTCCAATTAGGGTTTTTAACCAATCTTGTGCATCCAATAAGTGATTTGGTATCATTGGTTGAAGATTTAGGTCATTTTCGTCCTCCCAAGGCTTATTCTCGTCCAATTAGGGTTTTTAACCAATCTTGTGCATCCAATAAGTGATTTTGTGTCATTGGTTGAACATTTAGGTCATTTTCGTCCTCCCAAGGCTTATTCTCGTCCAATTAGGGATTTTAACCAATCTTGTGCATCCAATAAGTACATTTGTGTTATTGGTTGAACATTTAGGTCATTTTCGTCCTCCATAGGCTTATTCTCGTCCAATTAGGGTTTTTAACCAATATTGTGCATGCAATAAGTACATTTGTGTCATTGGTTGAACATTTAGGTCATTTTCGTCCTCCCAAGGCTTATTCTTGTCCAATTAGTGTTTTTAACCAATCTAGTGCATCCAATAAGTGATTTTGTGTCATTGGTTGAACATTTAGGTCATTTTCGTCCTCCCTAGGCTTATTCTCGTCCAATTAGGGTTTTTAACCAATCTTGTGCATCCAATAAGTACATTTGTGTCATTGGTTGAAGATTTAGGTCATTTTCGTCCTCCCAAGGCTTATTCTCGTCCAATTAGGGTTTTTAACCAATCTTGTGCATCCAATAATTGATTTTGTGTCATTGGTTGAACATTTAGGTCATTTTCATCCTTCAGAGGCTTATTCTCGTCCAATTAGGGTTTTTAACCAATCTTGTGCATCCAATAAGTACATTTGTGTCATTGGTTGAACATTTAGGTCATTTTCGTCCTCCCAAGGCTTATTCTCGTCCAATTAGGGTTTTTAACCAATCTTGTGCATCCAATAAGTGATTTTGTGTCATTGGTTGAGCATTTAGGTCATTTTCGTCCTCCCAAGGCTTATTCTCAGTTAATTAGGGTTTTTAACCAATCTTGTGCATCCAATAAGTACATTTGTGTCATTGGTTGAACATTTAGGTCATTTTCGTCCTCCCAAGGCTTATTCTCGTCCAATTAGGGTTTTTAACCAATCTTGTGCATCCAATAAGTGATTTTGTGTCATTGGTTGAACATTTAGGTCATTTTCGTCCTCCGAATACTTATTCTAGTCCAATTAGGGTTTTTAACCAATCTTGTGCATCCAATAAGTGATTTTGTGTCATTGGTTGAACATTTAGGTCATTTTCGTCCTCCCAAGGCTTAGTCTCGTCCAATTAGGGTTTTTAACCAATCTTGTGAATCCAATAAGTACATTTGTGTCATTGGTTGAACATTTAGGTCATTTTCATCCTCCCAAGGCTTATTCTCGTCCAATTAGGGTTTTTAACCAATCTAGTGCATTCAATAAGTGATTTTGTGTCATGTGTTGAACATTTAGGTCATTTTCGTCCTCCGAAGGCTTATTCTCGTCCAATTAGGGTTTTTAACCAATCTTGTGCATCCAATAAGTGATTTTGTGTCATTGGTTGAACATTTAGGTCATTTTCGTCCTCCCTAGGCTTATTCTCGTCCAATTAGGGTTTTTAACCAATCTTGTGCATCCAATAAGTGATTTTGTGTCATTGGTTGAACATTTAGGTCATTTTCGTCCTCCCAAGACTTATTCTTGTCCAATTAAGGTTTTTAACCAATCTTGTGCATCCAATAAGTGATTTTGTGTCATTGGTTGAACATTTAGGTCATTTTCGTCCTCCCAAGGCTTATTCTCGTCCAATTAGGGTTTTTAACCAATCTTGTGCATCCAATAAGTGATTTTGTGTCATTGGTTGAACATTTAGGTCATATGCGTCCTCCCAAGGCTTAGTCTCGCCTAATTAGGGATTTTAACCAATCTTGTGCACACAATAAGTGATTTTGTGTCATTGGTTTAACATTTAGGTCATTTTCGTCCTCCCTAGGCTTATTGTCGTCCAATTATGGTTTTTAACCAATCTTGTGCATCCAATAAGTACATTTGTGTCATTGGTTGAACATTTAGGTCATTTTCGTCCTCCCAAGGCTTATTCTCGTCCAATTAGGGTTTTTAACCAATCTTGTGCATCCAATAAGTGATTTTGTGTCATTGGTTGAACATTTAGGTCATTTTCGTCCTCCCAAGGCTTATTCTCGACCAATTAGGGTTTTTAACCAATCTTGTGCATCCCATTAGTACATTTGTGTCATTGGTTGAACATTTAGGTCATTTTCGTCCTCCCAAAGCTTATTCTCGTCCAATTAGGGTTTTTAACCAATTTTGTGCATCCAATAAGTGATTTTGTGTCGTTTGTTGAACATTTAGGTCATTTTCGTCCTCCAAAGGCTTATTCTCGTCCAATTAGGGTTTTTAACCAATCTTGTGCATCCAATAAGTACATTTGTGTCATTGGTTGAACATTTAGGTCATTTTCGTCCTCCCAAGGCTTATTCTCGTCCAATTAGGGTTTTTAAACCAATCTTGTGCATCCAATAAGTACATTTGTGTCATTGGTTGAACATTTAGGTCATTTTCGTCCTCCCAAGGCTTATTCTCGTCCAATTAGGGTTTTTAACCAATCTTGTGCATCCAATAAGTGATTTTGTGTCATTGGTTGAACATTTAGGTCATTTTCGCCCTCCTTAGGCTTATTCTCGTCCAATTAGAAATTTTAAAAAATCTTGTGCATCCAATAAGTGATTTTGTGCCATACGTTGAACATTTAGGTCATTTTCGTCCTCCCAAGTCTTATTCTCGTCCAATAGGGTTTTTAACCAATCTTGTGCATCCAATAAGTACATTTG
>JBBPBP010000465.1:0-28990 GCA_037974735.1 Cicer chorassanicum
AATCTTGTGCATCCAATAAGTACATTTGTGTCATTGGTTGAACATTTAGGTCATTTTCGTCCTCCCAAGGCTTATTCTCGTACAATTAATGGTTTTAACCAATCCTGTGCATCCAATAAATGATTTTGTGTCATTGGTTGAACATTTAGGTAATTTTCATTCTCCCTAGGCTTATTCTCATCCAATTAGGGTTTTTAACCAATCTTGTGCATCCAATAAGTACTTTGTGTCATTGGTTGAACATTTCGGTCATTTTCGTCCTCCTAATGCTTAGTCTCGTCCAATTAGGGTTTTTAATAAATCTTGTGCATCCAATCAGTACATTTGTGTCATTGTTTGAACATTTAGGTCATTTTCGTCCTCCCAAGGCATATTCTCGTCCAATTTAGGGTTTTTAACCAATCTTGTGCATCCAATCAGTACATTTGTGTCATTATTTGAACATTTAGGTCATTTTCGTCCTCCCAAGGCTTATTCTCGTCCAATTAGGGTTTTTAGCCAATCTTGTGCATCCAATAAGTAGATTTGTGTCATTGGTTGAACATTTAGGTCATTTTCGTCCTCCCAAGGCTTATTCTCGTCCAATTAGGGTTTTTAACCAATCTTGTGCATCCAATAAGAGATTTTGTGTCATTGGTTGAACATTTAGGTCATTTTCGTCCTCCTAAGGCTTATTCTCGTCCAATTAGGGTTTTTAACCAATCTTGTGCATCCAATAAGTGATTTTGTGTCATTGGTTGAACATTTAGGTCATTTTCGTCCTCCCAAGGCTTATTCTCGTCCTATTAGCGATTTTAACCAATCTTGTGCATCCAATAAGTACATTTGTGTCATTGGTTGAACATTTAGGTCATTTTCGTCCTCCCAAGGCTTATTCTCGTCCAATTAGGGTTTTTAACCAATCTTGTGCATCCAATAAGTGATTTTGTGTCATTGGTTGAACATTTAGGTCATTTTCGTCCTCCCAAGGCTTATTCTCGACCAATTAGGGTTTTTAACCAATCTTGTGCATCCCATTAGTACATTTGTGTCATTGGTTGAACATTTAGGTCATTTTCGTCCTCCCAAAGCTTATTCTCGTCCAATTAGGGTTTTTAACCAATTTTGTGCATCCAATAAGTGATTTTGTGTCGTTTGTTGAACATTTAGGTCATTTTCGTCCTCCAAAGGCTTATTCTCGTCCAATTAGGGTTTTTAACCAATCTTGTGCATCCAATAAGTACATTTGTGTCATTGGTTGAACATTTAGGTCATTTTCGTCCTCCCAAGGCTTATTCTCGTCCAATTAGGGTTTTTAATCAATCTTGTGCATCCAATAAGTACACTTGTGTCATTGGTTGAACATTTAGGTAATTTTCGTCCTCCCAAGGCTTATTCTCGTCCAATTAGGGTTTTTAACCAATCTTGTGCATCAAATAAGTGATTTTGTGTCATTGGTTGAACATTTAGGTCATTTTCGTCCTCCCTAGTCTTATTCTCGTCTAATTAGGGTTTTTAATTAATCTTGTGCATCCAATAAGTGATTTTGTGTCATTGGTTGAACATTTAGGTCATTTTAGTCCTCCCTATGCTTATTCTCGTCCAATTAGGGTTTTTAACCAATCTTGTGCATCCAATAAGTACATTTGTGTCATTGGTTGAACATTTAGGTCATTTTCGTCCTCCCAAGGCTTATTCTCGTCCAATTAGGGTTTTTAACCAATCTTGTGCATCCAATAAGTGATTTTGTGTCATTGGTTGAACATTTAGGTCATTTTCGTCTTCCCAATGCTTATTCTCGTCCAATAATGGTTTTTAACCAATCTTCTGCATCCAATAAGTACATTTGTGTCATTGGTTGAACATTTAGGTCATTTTCGTCCTCCCTAGGCTTATTCTCGTCCAATTAGGGTTTTTAACCAATCTTGTGCATCCAATAAGTGATTTTGTGTCATTGGTTGAACATTTAGGTCATTTTCGTCCTCCCAAGGCTTATTCTCGTCCAATTAGCGTTTTTAACCAATCTTGTGCATCCAATAAGTGATTTTGTGTCTTTGGTTGAACATTTAGGTCATTTTCGTCCTCCCTAGGCTTATTCTCGTCCAATTAGGGTTTTTAACCAATCTTGTGCATCCAATAAGTGATTTTGTGTCATTGGTTGAACATTTAGGTCATTTTCGTCCTCCCTAGGCTTATTCTCGTCCAATTAGGGTTTTTAACCAAGTTTGTGCATCCAATAAGTGATTTTGTACCATTGGTTGAACATTTAGGTCATTTTCGTCCTCCCAAGGCTTATTCTCGTCCAATTAGGGTTTTTAACCAATCTTGTGCATCCAATAAGTGATTTTGTGTCATTGGTTGAACATTTAGGTCATTTTCGTCCTCCCTAGGCTTATTCTCGTCCAATTAGGGTTTTTAACCAATCCTATGCATCCAATAAGTACATTTGTGTCATTGGTTGAACATTTAGGTCATTTTCGTCCTCCCAAGGCTTATTCTCGTCCAATTAGGGTTTTTAACCAATCTTGTGCATCCAATAAGTGATTTTGTGTCATTGGTTGAACATTTAGGTCATTTTCGTCCTCCCTAGGCTTATTCTCGTCCAATTAGGATTTTTAACCAATTTTGTGCATCCAATAAGTGATTTTGTGTCATTGGTTGTACATTTAGGTCATTTTCTTCCTCCCTAGGCTTATTCTCGTCCAATTAGGGTTTTTAACCAATCTTGTGCATCCAATAAGTACATTTGTGTCATTGGTTGAACATTTATGTCATTTTCGTTCTCCCAAGTCTTATTTTCGTCCAATTAGGGTTTTTAACCAATCTTGTGCATCCAATAAGTGATTTTGTGTCATTGGTTGAACATTTAGGTCATTTTCGTCCTCCCTAGGCTTATTCTCGTCCAATTAGGGTTTTTAACCAATCTTGTGCATCCAATAAGTGATTTTGTGTCATTGGTTGAAAATTTACGTCATTTTCGTCCTCCCAAGGCTTATTCTTGTCCAATTAGGGTTTTTAACCAATCTTGTGCATCCAATAATTACATTTGTGTCATTGGTTGAACATTTAGGTCATTTTCGTCCTCCTTAGGCTTATTCTCGTCCAATTAGGGTTTTTAACCAATCTTGTGCATCCAATAAGTGATTTTGTGTCATTGGTTGAACATTTAGGTCATTTTCGTCCTCCCTAAGCTTATTCTCGTCCAATTAGGGTTTTTAACCAATCTTGTGCATCCAATAAATAAGTACACTTGTGTCATTGGTTGAACATTTAGGTCATTTTCGTCCTCCCAAGGCTTATTCTCGTCCAATTAGGGTTTTTAACCAATCTTGTGCATCCAATAAGTGATTTTGTGTCATTGGTTGAACATTTAGGTCATTTTCGTCCTCCCTAAGCTTATTCACGTCCAATTAGGGTTTTTAACCAATCTTGTGCATCCAATAAGTACACTTGTGTCATTGGTTGAACATTTAGGTCATTTTCGTCCTCCCAAGGCTTATTCTCGTCCAATTAGGGTTTTTAACCAATCTTGTGCATCCAATAAGTGATTTTGTGTCATTGGTTGAACATTTAGGTCATTTTCGTACTCCCTAGGCTTATTCTCGTCCAGTTAGGGTTTTTAACCAGTCTTGTGCAGCCAATAAGTTTATTTGTGTCATTGGTTGAACATTTAGTTCATTTTCGTCCTCCCAAGGCTTATTCTCGTCCAATTAGGGTTTTTAACCAATCTTGTGCATCCAATAAGTGATTTTTTGTCATTGGTTAAACATTTAGGCCATTTTCGTCCTCCCTAGGCTTATTCTCGTCCAATTAGGGTTTTTAATTTATCTTGTGCATCCAATAAGTACATTTGTGCCATTGGTTGAACATTTAGGTCATTTTCGTCCTCCGAAGACTTATTCTCGTCCAATTAGGGTTTTTAACCAATCTTGTGCATCCAATAAGTTTATTTGTGTTATTGGTTGAACATTTAGGTCATTTTCGTCCTCCCAAGGCTTATTCTCGTCCAATTAGGGTTTTTAACCAATCTTGTGCATCCAATAAGTGATTTTGTGTCATTGGTTGAACATTTAGGTCATTTTCGTCCTCCCGAGGCTTATTGTCGTCCAATTAGGGTTTTTAACCAATCTTGTGCATCCAATAAGTGATTTTGTGTCATTGGTTGAACATTTAGGTCATTTTCGTCCTCCCTAGGCTTATTCTCGTCCAATTAGGGTTTTTAACCAATCTTGTGCATCCAATCATTACATTTGTGTCATTGTTTGAACATTTAGGTCATTTTCGTCCTCCCAAGGCTTATTCTCGTCCAATTAGGGTTTATAACCAATCTTGTGCATCCAATAAGTGATTTTGTGTCATTGTTTGAACATTTAGGTCATTTATGTCCTCCCAAGGCTTATTCTCGTCCAATTAGGGTTTTTAACCAATCTTGTGCATCCAATAAGTACATTTGTGTCATTGGTTGAACATTTAGGTCATTTTCTTCCTCCCAAGGCTTATTCTCGTACAATTAATGGTTTTAACCAATCTTGTGCATCCAATAAATGATTTTGTGTCATTGGTTGAACATTTAGGTAATTTTCATTCTCCCTAGGCTTATTCTCATCCAATTAGGGTTTTTAACCAATCTTGTGCATCCAATAAGTACATTTGTGTCATTGGTTGAACATTTAGGTCATTTTCGTCTTCCCTAGGCTTATTCTCGTCCAATTAGGGTTTTTAACCGATCTTGTGCATCCAATAAGTGATTTTGTTTCATTGGTTGAACATTTAGGTTATTTTCGTCCTCCAAAGGCTTATTCTCGTCCAATTAGGGTTTTTAACCAATCTTGTGCATCCAATAAGTACATTTGTGTCATTGGTTGAACATTTAGGCCATTTTTGTCCTCCCAAGGTTTATTCTCGTCCAATTAGGGGTTTTAACCAATCTTTTGCATCCAATAAGTACATTTGTGTCATTGGTTGAACATTTAGGTCATTTTCGTCCTCCCAAGGCTTATTCTCGTCCAATTAGGGTTTTTAACCAATCTTGTGCATCCAATAAGTACATTTGTGTTATTGGTTGAACATTTAGGTCATTTTCGTCCTCCCTAGGCTTATTCTCGTCCAATTATGGTTTTAAACCAATCTTGTGCATCCAATAAGTGATTTTGTGTCATTGGTTGAACATTTAGGTCATTTTCGTCCTCCCAAGGCTTATTCTCGTCCAATTAGGGTTTTTAACCAATCTTGTGCATCCAATAAGTGATTTTGTGTCATTGGTTGAACATTTAGGTCATTTTCGTCCTCCCAAGGCTTATTCTCGTCCAATTAGGGTTTTTAACAAATCTTGTGCATCCAATACGTACATTTGTGACATTGGTTGAACATTTAGGTCATTTTCGTCCTCCCAAGGCTTATTCTCGTCCAATTAGGGTTTTTAACCAATCTTGTGCATCCAATAAGTGATTTTGTGTCATTGGTTGAACATTTAGGTCATTTTCGTCCTCCCAAGGCTTATTCTCGTCCAATTAGGGTTTTTAACCAATCTTGTGCATCCAATAAGTGATTTTGTGTCATTGGTTGAACATTTAGGTCATTTTCGTCTGCCCAAGGCTTATTCTCTTCCAATTAGGGTTTTTAACCAATCTTGTGCATCCAATAAGTGATTTTGTGTCATTGGTTTAACATTTAGGTCATTTTCGTCCTCCCAAGGCTTATTCTCGTCCAATTAGGGTTTTTAACCAATCTTGTGCATCCAATAAGTGATTTTGGGTCATTGATTGAACATTTAGGTCATTTTCGTCCTCCCAAGGATTATTCTCGTCTAATTAGGGTTTTTAACCAATCTTGTGCATCCAATAAGTGATTTTGTGTCATTGGTTGAACATTTAGGTCATTTTCGTCCTCCCAAGACTTATTCTCGTGCAATTAGGGTTTTTAACCAATCTTGTGCATCCAATAAGTACATTTGTGTCATTGGTTGAACATTTAGGTCATTTTCGTCCTCCCAAGGCTTATTCTCGTCCAATTAGGGTTTTTAACCAATCTTGTGCATCCAATAAGTGATTTTGTGTCATTGGTTGAACATTTAGGTCATTTTCGTCCTCCCAAGGCATATTTCGTCCAATTAAGGTTTTTAACCAATCTTGTGCATCCAATAAGTACATTTGTGTCATTGGTTGAACATTTAGGTCATTTTCGTCCTCCCAAGGCATATTCTCGTCCAATTAGGGTTTTTAACCAATCTTGTGCATCCAATAAGTACATTTGTGTCATTTGTTGAACATTTAGGTCATTTTCGTTCTCCCAAAGCTTATTCTCGTCCAATTAGGGGTTTTAACCAATCTTTTGCATCCAATAAGTGATTTTGTGTCATTGGTTGAACATTTACGTCATTTTCGTCCTCCCAAGGCTTATTCTTGTCCAATTAGGGTTTTTAACCAATCTTGTGCATCCAATAATTACATTTGTGTCATTGGTTGAACATTTAGGTCATTTTCGTCCTCCCTAGGCTTATTCTCGTCCAATTAGGGTTTTGAACCAATCTTGTGCATCCAATAAGTGATTTTGTGTCATTGGTTGAACATTTAGGTCATTTTCGTCCTCCCTAGGCTTATTCTCGTCCAATTTGGGTTTTTAACCAATCTTGTGCATCCAATAAGTACATTTGTGTCATTGGTTGAACATTTAGGTCATTTTCGTCATCCCAAGGCTTATTCTCGTCCAATTAGGGTTTTTAACCAATCTTGTGCATCCAATAAGTGATTTTGTGTCATTGTTTGAACATTAAGGTTATTTTCGTCCTCCCAAGGCATATTCTCCTCCAATTAGGGTTTTTAACCAATTTTGTGCATCCAATAAGTACATTTGTGTCATTGGTTGAACATTTAGGTCATTTTCGTCCTCCCAAGGCTTATTCTCGTCCAATTAGGGTTTTTAACCAATCTTGTGCATCCAATAAGTGATTTTGTGTCATTGGTTGAACATTTAGGTCATTTTCGTCCTCCCAAGGCTTATTCTCGTCTAATTAGGGTTTTTAACCAATCTTGTGCATCCAATAAGTACATTTGTGTCATTGGTTGAACATTTAGGTCATTTTCATCCTCCCAAGGCTTATTCTCGTCCAATTAGGGTTTTTAACCAATCTTGTCCATCCAATAAGTGATTTTGTGTCATTGGTTGAACATTTAGGTCATTTTCGTCCTCCCAAGGCTTATTCTCGTCCAATTAGGGTTTTTAACCAATCTTGTGCATCCAATAAGTACATTTGTGTCATTGGTTGAACATTTAGGTCATTTTCGTCCTCCAATGGCTTATTCTCGTCCAATTAGGGTTTTTAACCAATCTTGTGCATCCAATAAGTGATTTTGTGTCATTGGTTGAACATTTAGGTCATTTTCGTCCTCCCAAGGTTTATTCTTATCCAATTAGGGTTTTTAAACAATCTTGTGCATCCAATAAGTGATTTTGTGTCATTGGTTGAACATTTAGGTCAGTTTCCTCCTCTAATGGCTTATTCTCGTCCAATTAGGGTTTTTAACCAATCTTGTGCATCCAATAAGTGATTTTGTGTCATTGGTTGAACATTTAGGTCATTTTCGTCCTCCCAAGGCTTATTCTCGTCCAATTAGGGTTTTTAACCAATCTTGTGCATCCAATAAGTGATTTTGTGTCATTGGTTGAACATTTAGGTCATTTTCGTCCTCCAAAGGATTATTCTCGTCCAATTAGGGTTTTTAACCAATCTTGTGCATCCAATAAGTGATTTTGTGTCATTGGTTGAACATTTAGTTCATTTTCGTCCTGCCATGACTTATTCTCGTCCAATTAGGGTTTTTAACCAATCTTGTGTAAACAATAAGTGATTTTGTGTCATTGGTTGAACATTTAGGTCATTTTCGTCCTCCCAAGGCTTATTCTCGTCCAATTAGGGTTTTTAACCAATCTTGTGCATCCAATAAGTGATTTTGTGTCATTGGTTGAACATTTAGGTCATTTTCGTCCTCCCTAGGCTTATTCTCGTCCAATTAGGGTTTTTAACCAATCTTGTGCATCCAATAATTGATTTTGTGTCATTGGTTGAACATTTAGGTCATTTTCGTCCTCCTTAGGCTTATTCTCGACCAATTAGTGTTTTTAACAAATCTTGTGCATCCAATAAGTGAATTTGTGTCATTGGTTGAACATTTAGGTCATTTTCGTCCTGCCATGACTTATTCTCGTCCAATTAGGGTTTTTAACCAATCTTGTGTAAACAATAAGTGATTTTGTGTCATTGGTTGAACATTTAGGTCATTTTCGTCCTCCCAAGGCTTATTCTCGTCCAATTAGGGTTTTTAACCAATCTTGTGCATCCAATAAGTGATTTTGTGTCATTGGTTGAACATTTAGGTCATTTTCGTCCTCCCTAGGCTTATTCTCGTCCAATTAGGGTTTTTAACCAATCTTGTGCATCCAATCATTACATTTGTGTCATTGTTTGAACATTTAGGTCATTTTCGTCCTCCAAAGGCTTATTCTCGTCCAATTAGGGTTTATAACCAATCTTGTGCATACAATTATTGATTTTGTGTCATTGTTTGAACATTTAGGTCATTTATGTCCTCCCAAGGCTTATTCTCGTCCAATTAGGCTTTTTAACCAATCTTGTGCATCCAATAAGTACATTTGTGTCATTGGTTGAACATTTAGGTCATTTTCGTCCTCCCAAGGCTTATTCTCGTACAATTAATGGTTTTAACCAATCTTGTGCATCCAATAAATGATTTTGTGTCATTGGTTGAACATTTAGGTAATTTTCATTCTCCCTAGGCTTATTCTCATCCAATTAGGGTTTTTAACCAATCTTGTGCATCCAATAAGTACATTTGTGTCATTGGTTGAACATTTAGGTCATTTTCGACTTCCCTAGGCTTATTCTCGTCCAATTAGGGTTTTTAACCGATCTTGTGCATCCAATAAGTGATTTTGTTTCATTGGTTGAACATTTAGGTCATTTTCGTCCTCCAAAGGCTTATTCTCGTCCAATTAGGGTTTTTAACCAATCTTGTGCATCCAATAAGTACATTTGTGTCATTGGTTGAACATTTAGGTCATTTTCGTCCTCCCTAGGCTTATTCTCGTCCAATTAGGGGTTTTAACCAATCTTGTGCATCCAATAAGTGATTTTGTGTCATTGTCTAACATTTATGTTATTTTCATCCTCCCAAGGCTTATTCTCGTCCAATTAGGGTTTTTAACCAATCTTGTGCATCCAATAAGTGATTTTGTGTCATTGGTTGAACATTTAGGTCATTTTCGTCCTCCCAAGGCTTATTCTCGTCCAATTAGGGTTTTTAACCAATCTTGTGCATCCAATAAGTGATTTTGTGTCATTGGTTGAACATTTAGGTCATTTTTGTCCTCCCTAGGTTATTCTCGTCCAATTAGGGTTTTTAACCTATCTTGTGCATCTAATAAGTGATTTTGTGTCATTGGTTGAACATTTAGGTCATTTTCGTCCTCCCAAGTCTTATTCTCTTCCAATTAGGGTTTTTAACCAATCTTAGGCATCCAATAAGTGATTTTGTGTCATTGGTTGAACATTTAGGTCATTTTCGTCCTCCCAAGGCTTATTCTCGTCCAATTAGGGTTTTTAACCAATCTTGTGCATCCAATAAGTGATTTTGTGTCATTGGTTGAACATTTAGGTCATTTTCGTCCTCCCAAGGCTTATTCTCGTCCAATTAGGGTTTTTAACCAATCTTGTGCATCCAACAAGTGATTTTATGTCATTGGTTGAACATTTATGTCATTTTTGTCCACCCTAGTCTTATTCTCGTCCAATTAGGGTTTTTAACCAATCTTGTGCATCCAATAAGTGATTTTGTGTCATTGGTTGAACATTTAGGTCATTTTCGTCCTCCCTAGGCTTATTCTCGTCCAATTAGGGTTTTTAACCAATCTTGTGCATCCAATCATTACATTTGTGTCATTGTTTGAACATTTAGGTCATTTTCGTCCTCCCAAGGCTTATTCTCGTCCAATTAGGGTTTATAACCAATCTTGTGCATCCAATAAGTGATTTTGTGTCATTGTTTGAACATTTAGGTCATTTATGTCCTCCCAAGGCTTATTCTCGTCCAATTAGGGTTTTTAACCAATCTTGTGCATCCAATAAGTACATTTGTGTCATTGGTTGAACATTTAGGTCATTTTCGTCCTCCCAAGGCTTATTCTCGTACAATTAATGGTTTTAACCAATCTTGTGCATCCAATAAATGATTTTGTGTCATTGGTTGAACATTTAGGTAATTTTCATTCTCCCTAGGCTTATTCTCATCCAATTAGGGTTTTTAACCAATCTTGTGCATCCAATAAGTACATTTTTGTCATTGGTTGAACATTTAGGTCATTTTCGTCTTCCCTAGGCTTATTCTCGTCCAATTAGGGTTTTTAACCGATCTTGTGCATCCAATAAGTGATTTTGTTTCATTGGTTGAACATTTAGGTCATTTTCGTCCTCCAAAGGCTTATTCTCGTCCAATTAGGGTTTTTAACCGATCTTGTGCATCCAATAAGTGATTTTGTTTTATTGGTTGAACATTTAAGTCATTTTCGTCCTCCAAAGGCTTATTCTCGTCCAATTAGGGTTTTTAACCAATCTTGTGCATCCAATAAGTACATTTGTGTCATTGGTTGAACATTTAGGTCATTTTCGTCCTCCCAAGGCTTATTCTCGTACAATTAATGGTTTTAACCAATCTTGTGCATCCAATAAATGATTTTGTGTCATTGGTTGATTATTTAGGTAATTTTCATTCTCCCTAGGCTTATTCTCATCCAATTAGGGTTTTTAACCAATCTTGTGCATCCAATAAGTACATTTGTGTCATTGGTTGAACATTTAGGTCATTTTCGTCTTCCCTAGGCTTATTCTCGTCCAATTAGGGTTTTTAACCGATCTTGTGCATCCAATAAGTGATTTTGTTTCATTGGTTGAACATTTAGGTCATTTTCGTCCTCCAAAGGCT
This sequence comes from Cicer chorassanicum, assembly GCA_037974735.1. NCBI lineage: Eukaryota > Viridiplantae > Streptophyta > Magnoliopsida > Fabales > Fabaceae > Cicer > Cicer chorassanicum. Next base: position 10,974 of record JBBPBP010000465.1, read on the forward strand.
TATTCTCGTCCAATTAGGGTTTTTAACCGATCTTGTGCATCCAATAAGTGATTTTGTTTCATTGGTTGAACATTTAGATCATTTTCGTCCTCCAAAGGCTTATTCTCGTCCAATTAGGGTTTTTAACCAATCTTGTGCATCCAATAAGTACATTTGTGTCATTGGTTGAACATTTAGGTCATTTTCATCCTCCCAAGGCTTATTCTCGTACAATTAATGGTTTTAACCAATCTTGTGCATCCAATAAATGATTTTGTGTCATTGGTTGAACATTTAGGTAATTTTCATTCTCCTTAGGCTTATTCTCATCCAATTAGGGTTTTTAACCAATCTTGTGCATCCAATAAGTACATTTGTGTCATTGGTTGAACATTTAGGTCATTTTCGTCTTCCCTAGGCTTATTCTCGTCCAATTAGGGTTTTTAACCGATCTTGTGCATCCAATAAGTGATTTTGTTTCATTGGTTGAACATTTAGGTCATTTTCGTCCTCCAAAGGCTTATTCTCGTCCAATTAGGGTTTTTAACCAATCTTGTGCATCCAATAAGTACATTTGTGTCATTGGTTGAACATTTAGGCCATTTTTGTCCTCCCAAGGTTTATTCTCGTCCAATTAGGGGTTTTAACCAATCTTTTGCATCCAATAAGTACATTTGTGTCATTGGTTGAACATTTAGGTCATTTTCGTCCTCCCAAGGCTTATTCTCGTCCAATTAGGGTTTTTAACCAATCTTGTGCATCCAATAAGTGAATTTGTGTCATTGTTTGAACATTTAGGTCATTTTCCTCCTCCCAAGGCTTATTGTCGTCCAATTATGGTTTTTAACCAATCTTGTGCATCCAATAAGTACATTTGTGTCATTGGTTGAACATTTAGGTCATTTTCGTCCTCCCAAGGCTTATTCTCGTCCAATTAGGGTTTTTAACCAATCTTGTGCATCCAATAAGTACATTTGTGTCATTGGTTGAACATTTAGGTCATTTTCGTCCTCCTAATGCTTAGTCTCGTCCAATTAGGGTTTTTAACCAATCTTGTGCATCCAATCAGTACATTTGTGTCATTGTTTGAACATTTAGGTCATTTTCGTCCTCCCAAGGCTTATTCTCGTCCAATTAGGGTTTATAACCAATCTTGTGCCTCCAATAAGTGATTTTGTGTCATTGTTTGAACATTTAGGTCATTTTCGTTTTCCCAAGGCTTATTCTCGTCCAATTAGGGTTTTTAACCAATCTTGTGCATCCAATATGTACATTTGTGTCATTGGTTGAACATTTAGGTCATTTTCGTCCTCCCAATGCTTAGTCTATCAGTACATTTGTGTCATTGTTTAAACATTTAGGTCATTTTCGTCCTCCCAAGGCTTATTCTCGCCCAATTTGGGTTTTTAACCAATCTTGTGCATCCAATAAGTACATTTGTATTGGTTGAACATTTAGGTCATTTTCGTCATCCCAAGGCTTATTCTCGTCCAATAAGGGTTTTTAACCAATGTTGTGCATCCAATAAGTGATTTTGTGTCATTGGTTGAACATTTACGTCATTTTCGTCCTCCCAAGGCTTATTCTTGTCCAATTAGGGTTTTTAACCAATCTTGTGCATCCAATAATTACATTTGTGTCATTGGTTGAACATTTAGGTCATTTTCGTCCTCCTTAGGCTTATTCTCGTCCAATTAGGGTTTTCAACCAATCTTGTACATCCAATAAGTGATTTTGTGTCATTGGTTAAACATTTAGGTCATTTTCGTCTTCCCTAGGCTTATTCTCGTCCAATTAGGGTTTTTAACCGATCTTGTGCATCCAATAAGTGATTTTGTTTCATTGGTTGAACATTTAGGTCATTTTCGTCCTCCAAAGGCTTATTCTCGTCCAATTAGGGTTTTTAACCGATCTTGTGCATCCAATAAGTGATTTTGTTTCATTGGTTGAACATTTAGGTCATTTTCGTCCTCCAAAGGCTTATTCTCGTCCAATTAGGGTTTTTAACCAATCTTGTGCATCCAATAAGTACATTTGTGTCATTGGTTGAACATTTAGGTCATTTTCGTCCTCCATAGGCTTATTCTCGTCCAATTAGGGTTTTTAACAAATGTTGTGCATCCAGTAAGTGATTTTGTGTCATTGGTTGAACATTTAGGTCATTTTCGTCCTCCCAAGGCTTATTCTCGTCCAATTAGGGTTTTTAACAAATCTTGTGCATCCAATAAGTAAATTTGTGTCATTGGTTGAACATTTAGGTCATTTTCGTCCTCCCAAGGTTTATTCTCGCCCAATTAGGGTTTTTAACCAATCTTGTGCATCCAATAAGTACATTTGTGTCATTGGTTGAACATTTAGGTCATTTTCGTCCTCCCAAGGCTTATTCTCGTCCAATTAGGGTTTTTAACCAATCTTGTGCATCAAATAAGTGATTTTGTGTCATTGGTTGAACATTTAGGTCATTTTCATCCTCCCTAGGCTTATTCTCGTTTAATTAGGGTTTTTAACTAATCTTGTGCATCCAATAAGTGATTTTGTGTCATTGGTTTAACATTTAAGTCATTTTCGTCCTCCCTAGGCTTATTCTCGTCCAATTAGGGTTTTTAAACAATCTTGTGTATCCAATAAGTACATTCGTGTCATTGGTTGAACATTTAGGCCATTTTCGTCCTCCCAAGGGTTATTCTCGTCCAATTAGGGTTTTTAACCAATCTTGTGCATCCAATAAGTACATTTGTGTCATTGGTTGAACATTTAGGTCATTTATGTCCTCCAAAAGCTTATTCTCGTCCAATTAGGGTTTTTAACCAATCTTGTGCATCCCATAAGTGATTTTGTGTCATTGGTTGAACATTTAGGTCATTTTCATCCTCCCTAGGCTTATTCTCGTCCAATTAGGGTTTTTAACCAATCTTGTGCATCCAATAAGTGATTTTGTGTCATTGGTTGAAAATTTTGGTCATTTTCGTCCTCCCTAGGCTTATTCTCGTCCAATTAGGGTTTTTAACCAATCTTGTGCATCAAATAAGTGATTTTGTGTCATTGGTTAAACATTAAGGTCATTTTCGTCCTCCCTAGGCTTATTCTCGTCCAATTAGGGTTTTTAAACAATCTTGTGTATTCAATAAGTGATTTTGTGCCATTGTTTGAACATTTAGGTCATTTTCGTCCTCCCAAGGGTTATTCTCGTCCAATTAGGGTTTTTAACCAATCTTGTGCATCCAATAAGTACATTTGTGTCATTGGTTGAACATTTAGGTCATTTATGTCCTCCAAAAGCTTATTCTCGTCAAATTAGGGTTTTTAACCAATCTTGTGCATCCAATAAGTGATTTTGTGTCATTGGTTGAACATTTAGGTCATTTTCGTCCTCCCAAGGCTTATTCTCGTCCAATTAGGGTTTTTAAACACTCTTGTGTATCCAATAAGTGATTTTGTGCCATTGGTTGAACATTTAGGTGATTTTCGTCCTCCCAATGTTTATTTTCGTCCAATTAGGGTTTTTAACCAATCTTGTGCATCCAATAAGTACATTTGTGTCATTGGTAGAACATTTAGGTCATTTATGTCCTCCAAAAGCTTATTCTCGTCCAATTAGGGTTTTTAACCAATCTTGTGCATCAAATAAGTGATTTTGTGTCATTGGTTGAACATTTAGGTCATTTTCGTCCTCCCTAGGCTTATTCTCGTCTAATTAGGGTTTTTAACCAATCTTGTGCATCCAATAAGTGATTTTGTGTCATTGGTTGAACATTTAGGTCATTTTCGTCCTCCCCAGGCTTATTCTCGTCCAATTAGGGTTTTTAACCAATCTTGTGCATCCAATAAGTGATTTTGTGTCATTGGTTGAACATTTAGATCATTTCCGTCCTGCCAAGGCTTATTCTCGTCCAATTAGGGTTTTTAACCAATCTTGTACATCGAATAAGTGATTTTGTGTCATTGGTTGAACATTTAGGTCATTTTCGTCCTCCCTAGGCTTATTCTCGTCCAATTAGGGTTTTTAACCAATCTTGTGCATCCAATAAGTGATTTTGTGTCATTGGTTGAACATTTAGGTCATTTTCGTCCTCCCTAAGCTTATTCTCTTCCAATTAGGGTTTTTAACCAATCTTGTGCATCCAATAAGTACACTTGTGTCATTGGTTGAACATTTAGGTCATTTTCGTCCTCCCAAGGCTTATTCTCGTCCAATTAGGGTTTTTAACCAATCTTGTGCATCCAATAAGTGATTTTGTGTCATTGGTTGAACATTTAGGTCATTTTCGTTTTCCCAAGGCTTATTCTCGTCCAATTAGGGTTTTTAACCAATCTTGTGCATCCAATAAGTACATTTGTGTCATTGGTTGAACATTTAGGCCATTTTTGTCCTCCCAAGGTTTATTCTCGTCCAATTAGGGGTTTTAACCAATCTTTTGCATCCAATAAGTACATTTGTGTCATTGGTTGAACATTTAGGTCATTTTCGTCCTCCCAAGGCTTATTCTCGTCCAATTAGGGTTTTTAACCAATCTTGTGCATCCAATAAGTGATTTTTTTTCATTGGTTGAACATTTAAGTCATTTTCGTCCTCCCAAGGCTTATTCTCGTCCAATTAGGGTTTTTAACCAATCTTGTGCATCCAATAAGTGATTTTGTGTCATTGGTTGAACATTTAGGTCATTTTCGTTTTCCCAAGGCTTATTCTCGTCCAATTAGGGTTTTTAACCAATCTTGTGCATCCAATAAGTACATTTGTGTCATTGGTTGAACATTTAGGTCATTTTCGTCCTCCTAATGCTTAGTCTCGTCCAATTAGGGTTTTTAACTAATCTTGTGCATCCAATCAGTACATTTGTGTCATTGTTTGAACATTTAGGTCATTTTCGTCCTCCCAAGGCTTATTCTCGTCCAATTAGGGTTTATAACCAATCTTGTGCATCCAATAAGTGATTTTGTGTCATTGTTTGAACATTTAGGTCATTTTCGTTTTCCCAAGGCTTATTCTCGTCCAATTAGGGTTTTTAACCAATCTTGTGCATCCAATATGTACATTTGTGTCATTGGTTGAACATTTAGGTCATTTTCGTCCTCCCAATGCTTAGTCTATCAGTACATTTGTGTCATTGTTTAAACATTTAGGTCATTTTCGTCCTCCCAAGGCTTATTCTCGCCCAATTTGGGTTTTTAACCAATCTTGTGCATCCAATAAGTACATTTGTATTGGTTGAACATTTAGGTCATTTTCGTCATCCCAAGGCTTATTCTCGTCCAATTAGGGTTTTTAACCAATCTTGTGCATCCAATAAGTACATTTGTGTCATTGGTTGAACATTTAGGTTATTTTCGTCCTCCCAAGGCTTATACTCGTCCAATAAGGGTTTTTAACCAATCTTGTGCATCCAATAAGTGATTTTGTGTCATTGGTTGAACATTTACGTCATTTTCGTCCTCCCACGGCTTATTCTTGTCCAATTAGGGTTTTTAACCAATCTTGTGCATCCAATAATTACATTTGTGTCATTGGTTGAACATTTAGGTCATTTTCGTCCTCCTTAGGCTTATTCTCGTCCAATTAGGGTTTTCAACCAATCTTGTGCATCCAATAAGTGATTTTGTGTCATTGGTTGAACATTTAGGTCATTTTCGTCCTCCCTAGGCTTATTCTCGTTCAATTAGGGTTTTTAACCAATCTTGTGCATCCAATCATTACATTTGTGTCATTGTTTGAACATTTAGGTCATTTTCGTCCACCCAAGGCTTATTCTCGTACAATTAATGGTTTTAACCAATCTTGTGCATCCGATAAGTGATTTTGTGTCATTGTTTGAACATTTAGGTCATTTTCGTCCTCCCAAGGCTTATTCTCGTCCAATTAGGGTTTTTAACCAATCTTGTGCATACAATAAGTACATTTGTGTCATTGGTTGAACATTTAGGTCATTTTCGTCCTCCCAAGGCTTATTCTCGTACAATTAATGGTTTTAACCAATCTTGTGCATCCAATAAATGATTTTGTGTCATTAGTTAAACATTTAGGTAATTTTCGTTCTCCCTAGGCTTATTCTCATCCAATTAGGGTTTTTAACCAATCTTGTGCATCCAATAAGTACATTTGTGTCATTGGTTGAACATTTAGGTCATTTTCGTCTTCCCTAGGCTTATTCTCGTCCAATTAGGGTTTTTAACCGATCTTGTGCATCCAATAAGTGATTTTGTTTCATTGGTTGAACATTTAGGTCATTTTCGTCCTCCAAAGGCTTATTCTCGTCCAATTAGGGTTTTTAACCAATCTTGTGCATCCAATAAGTACATTTGTGTCATTGGTTGAACATTTAGGTCATTTTCGTCCTCCCTATGCTTATTCTCGTCCAATTAGGGTTTTTAACCAATCTTGTGCATCCAATAAGTGAATTTGTGTCATTGGTTGAACATTTAGGTCATTTTCGTCCTCCCTAGGCTTATTCTCGTCCAATTAGGGTTTTTAACCAATCTTGTGTAAACAATAAGTGATTTTGTGTCATTGGTTGAACATTTAGGTCATTTTCGTCCTCCCAAGGCTTATTCTCGTCCAATTAGGGTTTTTAACCAATCTTGTGCATCCAATAAGTACATTTGTGTCATTGGTTGAACATTTAGGTCATTTTCGTCCTCCCAAGGCTAATTCTCGTCCAATTAGGGTTTTTAACAAATCTTGTGCATCTAATAAGTACATTTGTGTCATTGGTTGAACATTTAGGTCATTTTCGTCCTCCCTAGGCTTATTCTCGTCCAATTAGGGTTTTTAACCAATCTTGTGCATCCAATAAGTGATTTTGTGTCATTGGTTGAACATTTAGGTCATTTTCGTCCTCCCAAGGCTTATACTCGTCCAATAAGGGTTTTTAACCAATCTTGTGCATCCAATAAGTGATTTTGTGTCATTGGTTGAACATTTACGTCATTTTCGTCCTCCCAAGGCTTATTCTTGTCCAATTAGGGTTTTTAACCAATCTTGTGCATCCAATAATTACATTTGTGTCATTGGTTGAACATTTAGGTCATTTTCGTCCTCCTTAGGCTTATTCTCGTCCAATTAGGGTTTTCAACCAATCTTGTGCATCCAATAAGTGATTTTGTGTCATTGGTTGAACATTTAGGTCATTTTCGTCCTCCCTAGGCTTATTCTCGTTCAATTAGGGTTTTTAACCAATCTTGTGCATCCAATCAATACATTTGTGTCATTGTTTGAACATTTAGGTCATTTTCGTCCACCCAAGGCTTATTCTCGTACAATTAATGGTTTTAACCAATCTTGTGCATCCGATAAGTGATTTTGTGTCATTGTTTGAACATTTAGGTCATTTTCGTCCTCCCAAGGCTTATTCTCGTCCAATTAGGGTTTTTAACCAATCTTGTGCATACAATAAGTACATTTGTGTCATTGGTTGAACATTTAGGTCATTTTCGTCCTCCCAAGGCTTATTCTCGTACAATTAATGGTTTTAACCAATCTTGTGCATCCAATAAATGATTTTGTGTCATTGGTTAAACATTTAGGTAATTTTCGTTCTCCCTAGGCTTATTCTCATCCAATTAGGGTTTTTAACCAATCTTGTGCATCCAATAAGTACATTTGTGTCATTGGTTGAACATTTAGGTCATTTTCGTCTTCCCTAGGCTTATTCTCGTCCAATTAGGGTTTTTAACCGATCTTGTGCATCCAATAAGTGTTTTTGTTTCATTGGTTGAACATTTAGGTCATTTTCGTCCTCCAAAGGCTTATTCTCGTCCAATTAGGGTTTTTAACCAATCTTGTGCATCCAATAAGTACATTTGTGTCATTGGTTGAACATTTAGGCCATTTTTGTCCTCCCAAGGCTTATTCTCGTCCAATTTGGGGTTTTAACCAATCTTTTGCATCCAATAAGTACATTTGTGTCATTGGTTGAACATTTAGGTCATTTTCGTCCTCCCAAGGCTTATTCTCGTCCAATTAGGGTTTTTAACCAATCTTGTGCATCCAATAAGTGATTTTTTTTCATTGGTTGAACATTTAAGTCATTTTCGTCCTCCCAAGGCTTATTCTCGTCCAATTAGGGTTTTTAACCAATCTTGTGCATCCAATAAGTGATTTTGTGTCATTGGTTGAACATTTAGGTCATTTTCGTTTTCCCAAGGCTTATTCTCGTCCAATTAGGGTTTTTAACCAATCTTGTGCATCCAATAAGTACATTTGTGTCATTGGTTGAACATTTAGGTCATTTTCGTCCTCCCAAGGCTTATTCTCGTCCAATTAGGGTTTTTAACCAATCTTGTGTAAACAATAAGTGATTTTGTGTCATTGGTTGAACATTTAGGTCATTTTCGTCCTCCCAAGGCTTATTCTCGTCCAATTAGGGTTTTTAACCAATCTTGTGCATCCAATAAGTGATTTTGTGTCATTGGTTGAACATTTAGTTCATTTTCGTCCTTCTAAGGCTTATTCTCATCCAATTAGGGTTTTTAACCAATCTTGTGCATCCAATAAGTGAATTTGTGTCATTGGTTGAACATTTAGGTCAATTTCGTCCTACCATGACTTATTCTCGTCCAATTAGGGTTTTTAACCAATCTTGTGCATCCAATAAGTGAATTTGTGTCATTGGTTGAACATTTAGGTCAATTTCGTCCTGCCATGACTTATTCTCGTCCAATTAGGGTTTTTAACCAATCTTGTGTAAACAATAAGTGATTTTGTGTCATTGGTTGAACATTTAGGTCATTTTCGTCCTCCCAAGGCTTATTCTCGTCCAATTAGGGTTTTTAACCAATCTTGTGCATCCAATAAGTGAATTTGTGTCATTGGTTGCACATTTAGGTCAATTTCGTCCTGCCATGACTTATTCTCGTCCAATTAGGGTTTTTAACCAATCTTGTGTAAACAATAAGTGATTTTGTGTCATTGGTTGAACATTTAGGTCATTTTCGTCCTCCCAAGGCTTATTCTCGTCCAATTAGGGTTTTTAACCAATCTTGTGCATCCAATAAGTGATTTTGTGTCATTGGTTGAACATTTAGGTCATTTTCGTCCTCCAAAGGATTATTCTCGTCCAATTAGGGTTTTTAACCAATCTTGTGCATCCAATAAGTGATTTTGTGTCATTGGTTGAACATTTAGTTCATTTTCGTCCTGCCATGACTTATTCTCGTCCAATTAGGGTTTTTAACCAATCTTGTGTAAACAATAAGTGATTTTGTGTCATTGGTTGAACATTTAGGTCATTTTCGTCCTCCCAAGGCTTATTCTCGTCCAATTAGGGTTTTTAACCAATCTTGTGCATCCAATAAGTGATTTTGTGTCATTGGTTGAACATTTAGGTCATTTTTGTCCTCCTAAGGCTTATTCTCATCCAATTAGGGTTTTTAACCAATCTTGTGCATCCAATAAGTGATTTTGTGTCATTGGTTGAACATTTAGGTCATTTTCGTCCTCCCAAGGCTTATTCTCGTCCAATTAGGGTTTTTAACCAATCTTGTGCATCCAATAAGTGATTTTTTTTCATTGGTTGAACATTTAAGTCATTTTCGTCCTCCCAAGGCTTATTCTCGTCCAATTAGGGTTTTTAACCAATCTTGTGCATCCGATAAGTAGATTTGTGTCATTGGTTGAACATTTAGGTCATTTTCGTTTTCCCAAGGCTTATTCTCGTCCAATTAGGGTTTTTATCCAATCTTGTGCATCCAATAATTACATTTGTGTCATTGGTTGAACATTTAGGTCATTTTCGTCCTCCTAATGCTTAGTCTCGTCCAATTAGGGTTTTTAACCAATCTTGTGCATCCAATCAGTACATTTGTGTCATTGTTTGAACATTTAGGTCATTTTCGTCCTCCCAAGGCTTATTCTCGTGCAATTAGGGTTTATAACCAATCTTGTGCATCTAATAAGTGATTTTGTGTCATTGTTTGAACATTTAGGTCATTTTCGTTTTCCCAAGGCTTATTCTCGTCCAATTAGGGTTTTTAACCAATCTTGTGCATCCAATATGTACATTTGTGTCATTGGTTGAACATTTAGGTCATTTTCGTCCTCCCAATGCTTAGTCTATCAGTACATTTGTGTCATTGTTTAAACATTTAGGTCATTTTCGTCCTCCCAAGGCTTATTCTCGCCCAATTTGGGTTTTTAACCAATCTTGTGCATCCAATAAGTACATTTGTATTGGTTGAACATTTAGGTCATTTTCGTCATCCCAAGGCTTATTCTCGTCCAATAAGGGTTTTTAACCAATGTTGTGCATCCAATAAGTGATTTTGTGTCATTGGTTGAACATTTACGTCATTTTCGTCCTCCCAAGGCTTATTCTTGTCCAATTAGGGTTTTTAACCAATCTTGTGCATCCAATAATTACATTTGTGTCATTGGTTGAACATTTAGGTCATTTTCGTCCTCCTTAGGCTTATTCTCGTCCAATTAGGGTTTTCAACCAATCTTGTACATCCAATAAGTGATTTTGTGTCATTGGTTAAACATTTAGGTCATTTTCGTCCTCCCTAGGCTTATTCTCGTTCAATTAGGGTTTTTAACCAATCTTGTGCATCCAATCATTACATTTGTGTCATTGTTTGAACATTTAGGTCATTTTCGTCCTCCCAAGGCTTATTCTCGTACAATTAATGGTTTTAACCAATCTTGTGCATCCGATAAGTGATTTTGTGTCATTGTTTGAACATTTAGGTCATTTTCGTCCTCCCAAGGCTTATTCTCGTCCAATTAGGGTTTTTAACCAATCTTGTGCATACAATAAGTACATTTGTGTCATTGGTTGAACATTTGGGTCATTTTCGTCCTCCCAAGGCTTATTCTCGTACAATTAATGGTTTTAACCAATCTTGTGCATCCAATAAATGATTTTGTGTCATTGGTTAAACATTTAGGTAATTTTCGTTCTCCCTAGGCTTATTCTCATCCAATTAGGGTTTTTAACCAATCTTGTGCATCCAATAAGTACATTTGTGTCATTGGTTGAACATTTAGGTCATTTTCGTCTTCCCTAGGCTTATTCTCCTCCAATTACGGTTTTTAACCGATCTTGTGCATCCAATAAGTGATTTTGTTTCATTGGTTGAACATTTAGGTCATTTTCGTCCTCCCAAGGCTTATTCTCGTCCAATTAGGGTTTTTAACCAATCTTGTGCATCCAATAAGTGATTTTTTTTCATTGGTTGAACATTTAAGTCATTTTCGTCCTCCCAAGGCTTATTCTCGTCCAATTAGGGTTTTTAACCAATCTTGTGCATCCAATAAGTAGATTTGTGTCATTGGTTGAAGATTTAGGTCATTTTCGTTTTCCCAAGGCTTATTCTCGTCCAATTAGGGTTTTTAACCAATCTTGTGCATCCAATAAGTACATTTGTGTCATTGGTTGAACATTTAGGTCATTTTCGTCCTCCTAATGCTTAGTCTCGTGCAATAAGGGTTTTTAACTAATCTTGTGCATCCAATCAGTACATTTGTGTCATTGTTTGAACATTTAGGTCATTTTCGTCCTCCCAAGGCTTATTCTCGTCCAATTAGGGTTTATAACCAATCTTGTGCATCCAATAAGTGATTTTGTGTCATTGTTTGAACATTTAGGTCATTTTCGTTTTCCCAAGGCTTATTCTCGTCCAATTAGGGTTTTTAACCAATCTTGTGCATCCAATATGTACATTTGTGTCATTGGTTGAACATTTAGGTCATTTTCGTCCTCCCAATGCTTAGTCTATCAGTACATTTGTGTCATTGTTTAAACATTTAGGTCATTTTCGTCCTCCCAAAGCTTATTCTCGCCCAATTTGGGTTTTTAACCAATCTTGTGCATCCAATAAGTACATTTGTATTGGTTGAACATTTAGGTCATTTTCGTCATCCCAAGGCTTATTCTCGTCCAATTAGGGTTTTTAACCAATCTTGTGCATCCAATAAGTACAATTGTGTCATTGGTTGAACATTTAGGTTATTTTCGTCCTCCCAAGGCTTATACTCGTCCAATAAGGGTTTTTAACCAATCTTGTGCATCCAATAAGTGATTTTGTGTCATTGGTTGAACATTTACGTCATTTTCGTCCTCCCAAGGCTTATTCTTGTCCAATTAGGGTTTTTAACCAATCTTGTGCATCCAATAATTACATTTGTGTCATTGGTTGAACATTTAGGTCATTTTCGTCCTCCTTAGGCTTATTCTCGTCCAATTAGGGTTTTCAACCAATCTTGTACATCCAATAAGTGATTTTGTGTCATTGGTTAAACATTTAGGTCATTTTCGTCTTCCCTAGGCTTATTCTCGTCCAATTAGGGTTTTTAACCGATCTTGTGCATCCAATAAGTGATTTTGTTTCATTGGTTGAACATTTAGGTCATTTTCGTCCTCCAAAGGCTTATTCTCGTCCAATTAGGGTTTTTAACCGATCTTGTGCATCCAATAAGTGATTTTGTTTCATTGGTTGAACATTTAGGTCATTTTCGTCCTCCAAAGGCTTATTCTCGTCCAATTAGGGTTTTTAACCAATCTTGTGCATCCAATAAGTACATTTGTGTCATTGGTTGAACATTTAGGCCATTTTTGTCCTCCCAAGGCTTATTCTCGTCCAATTAGGGGTTTTAACCAATCTTTTGCATCCAATAAGTACATTTGTGTCATTGGTTGAACATTTAGGTCATTTTCGTCCTCCCAAGGCTTATTCTCGTCTAATTAGGGTTTTTAACCAATCTTGTGCATCCAATAAGTGATTTTTTTTCATTGGTTGAACATTTAAGTCATTTTCGTCCTCCCAAGGCTTATTCTCGTCCAATTAGGGTTTTTAACCAATCTTGTGCATCCAATAAGTAGATTTGTGTCATTGGTTGAACATTTAGGTCATTTTCGTTTTCCCAAGGCTTATTCTCGTCCAATTAGGGTTTTTAACCAATCTTGTGCATCCAATAAGTACATTTGTGTCATTGGTTGAACATTTAGGCCATTTTTGTCCTCCCAAGGTTTATTCTCGTCCAATTAGGGGTTTTAACCAATCTTTTGCATCCAATAAGTACATTTGTGTCATTGGTTGAACATTTAGGTCATTTTCGTCCTCCCAAGGCTTATTCTCGTCCAATTAGGGTTTTTAACCAATCTTGTGCATCCAATAAGTGATTTTTTTTCATTGGTTGAACATTTAAGTCATTTTCGTCCTCCCAAGGCTTATTCTCGTCCAATTAGGGTTTTTAACCAATCTTGTGCATCCAATAAGTGATTTTGTGTCATTGGTTGAACATTTAGGTCATTTTCGTTTTCCCAAGGCTTATTCTCGTCCAATTAGGGTTTTTAACCAATCTTGTGCATCCAATAAGTACATTTGTGTCATTGGTTGAACATTTAGGTCATTTTCGTCCTCCCTAAGCTTATTCTCGTCCAATTAGGGTTTTTAACCAATCTTGGGCATCCAATAAGTACATTTGTGCTATTGGTTGAAAATTTAGGTCATTTTCGTCCTCCCAAGGCTTATTCTCGTCCAATTAGGGTTTTTAACCAATCTTGTGCATCCAATAAGTGATTTTGTTTCATTGGTTGAACATTTAGGTCATTTTCGTCCTCCCAAGGCTTATTCTCGTCCAATTAGGGTTTTTAACCAATCTTGTGCATCCAATAAGTGATTTTGTGTCATTGGTTGAACATTTAAGTCATTTTCGTCCTCCCAATGCTTAGTCTCGTCCAATTTGGCTTTTTAACCAATCTTGTGCATCCAATCAGTACATTTGTGTCATTGTTTGAACATTTAGGTCATTTTCGTCTTCCCTAGGCTTATTCTCGTCCAATTAGGGTTTTTAACCAATCTTGTGCATCCAATAAGTGATTTTGTGTCATTGTTTGAACATTTAGGTCATTTTTGTCCTCCGAAGGCTTATTCTCGTCCAATTAGGGTTTTTAACCAATCTTGTGCATCCAATAAGTGATTTTGTTTCATTGGTTGAACATTTAGGTCATTTTCGTCCTCCCAAGGCTTATTCTCGTCCAATTAGGGTTTTTAACCAATCTTGTGCATCCAATATGTACATTTGTGTCATTGGTTGAACATTTAGGTCATTTTCGTCCTCCCAATGCTTAGTCTATCAGTACATTTGTGTCATTGTTTAAACATTTAGGTCATTTTCGTCCTCCCAAGGCTTATTCTCGCCCAATTTGGGTTTTTAACCAATCTTGTGCATCCAATAAGTACATTTGTATTGGTTGAACATTTAGGTCATTTTCGTCATCCCAAGGCTTATTCTCGTCCAATTAGGGTTTTTAACCAATCTTGTGCATCCAATAAGTACATTTGTGTCATTGGTTGAACATTTAGGTCATTTTCGTCCTCTCTAGGCTTATTCTCGTCCAATTAGGGTTTTTAACCAATCTTGTGCATCTAATAAGTACATTTGTGTCATTGGTTGAACATTTATGTCATTTTCGTCCTCCCTAGGATTATTCTCGTCCAATTAGTGTTTTTAACCAATCTTGTGCATCCAATAAGTGATTTTGTGTCATTGGTTGAACATTTAGGTCATTTTCGTCCTCCCTAGGCTTATTCTCGTCCAATTAGGGTTTTTAACCAATCTTGTGCATCGAATAAGTACATTTGTGTCATTGGTTGAACATTTAGGTCATTTTCGTCCTCCCAAGGCTTATTCTCGTACAATTAATGGTTTTAACCAATCTTGTGCATCCAATAAATGATTTTGTGTCATTGGTTGAACATTTAGGTAATTTTCGTTCTCCCTAGGCTTATTCTCATCCAATTAGGGTTGTTAACCAATCTTGTGCATCCAATAAGTACATTTGTGTCATTGGTTGAACATTTAGGTCATTTTCGTCTTCCCTAGGCTTATTCTCGTCCAATTAGGGTTTTTAACCAATCTTGTGCATCCAATAAGTGATTTTGTTTCATTGGTTGAACATTTAGGTCATTTTCGTCCTCCCAAGGCTTATTCTCGTCCAATTAAGGTTTTTAACCAATCTTGTGCATCCAATAAGTACATTTGTGTCATTGGTTGAACATTTAGGTCATTTTCGTCCTCCCAAGGCTTATTCTCGTACAATTAATGGTTTTAACCAATCTTGTGCATCCAATAAATGATTTTGTGTCATTGGTTGAACATTTAGGTAATTTTCGTTCTCCCCAGGCTTATTCTCATTCAATTAGGGTTTTTAACCAATCTTGTGCATCCAATAAGTACATTTGTGTCATTGGTTGAACATTTAGGTCATTTTCGTCTTCCATAAGCTTATTCTCGTCCAATTAGGGTTTTTAACCAATCTTGTGCATCCAATAAGTGATTTTGTTTCATTGGTTGAACATTTAGGTCATTTTCGTCCTCCCAAGGCTTATTCTCGTCCAATTAGGGTTTTTAACCAATCTTGTGCATCGAATAAGTACATTTGTGTCATTGGTTGAACATTTAGGTCATTTTCGTCCTCCCAAGGCTTATTCTCGTACAATTAATGGTTTTAACCAATCTTGTGCATCCAATAAATGATTTTGTGTCATTGGTTGAACATTTAGGTAATTTTCATTCTCCCTAGGCTTATTCTCATCCAATTAGGGTTTTTAACCAATCTTGTGCATCCAATAAGTACATTTGTGTCATTGGTTAAACATTTAGGTCATTCTCGTCTTCCCTAGGCTTATTCTCGTCCAATTAGGGTTTTTAACCGATCTTGTGCATCCAATAAGTGATTTTGTTTCATTGGTTGAACATTTAGGTCATTTTCGTCCTCCAAACGCTTATTCTCGTCCAATTAGGGTTTTTAACCAATCTTGTGCATCCAATAAGTACATTTGTGTCATTGGTTGAACATTTAGGCCATTTTTGTCCTCCCAAGGCTTATTCTCGTCCAATTATAGGGGTTTTAACCAATCTTTTGCATCCAATAAGTACATTTGTGTCATTGGTTGAACATTTAGGTCATTTTCGTCCTCCCAAGGCTTATTCTCGTCCAATTAGGGTTTTTAACCAATCTTGTGCATCCAATAAGTGATTTTGTTTCATTGATTGAACATTTAGGTCATTTTCGTCCTCCCAAGGCTTATTCTCGTCCAATTAGGGTTTTTAACCAATCTTGTGCATCCAATAAGTACATTTGTGTCATTGGTTGAACATTTAGGTCATTTTCGTCCTCCCAAGGCGTATTCTCGGCCAATTAGGGTTTTTAACCAATCTTGTGCATCCAATAAGTGATTTTGTGTCATTGGTTGAACATTTAGGTCATTTTCGTCCTCCCAAGGCTTATTCTCGTCCAATTAGGGTTTTTAACCAATCTTGTGCATCCAATAAGTGATTTTTTTTCATTGGTTGAACATTTAAGTCATTTTCGTCCTCCCAAGGCTTATTCTCGTCCAATTAGGGTTTTTAACCAATCTTGTGCATCCAATAAGTAGATTTGTGTCATTGGTTGAACATTTAGGTCATTTTCGTTTTCCCAAGGCTTATTCTCGTCCAATTAGGGTTTTTAACCAATCTTGTGCATCCAATAAGTACATTTGTGTCATTGGTTGAACATTTAGGTCATTTTCGTCCTCCT
The DNA here is from genome assembly GCA_037974735.1 of Cicer chorassanicum. NCBI lineage: Eukaryota > Viridiplantae > Streptophyta > Magnoliopsida > Fabales > Fabaceae > Cicer > Cicer chorassanicum. Next base: position 27,470 of record JBBPBP010000465.1, read on the forward strand.
AATGCTTAGTCTAGTCCAATTAGGGTTTTTAACCAATCTTGTGCATCCAATCAGTACATTTGTGTCATTGTTTGAACATTTAGGTCATTTTCGTCCTCCCAAGGCTTATTCTCGTCAAATTAGGGTTTATAACCAATCTTGTGCATCCAATAAGTGATTTTGTGTCATTGTTTGAACATTTAGGTCGTTTTCGTTTTCCCAAGGCTTATTCTCGTCCAATTAGGGTTTTTAACCAATCTTGTGCATCCAATATGTACATTTGTGTCATTGGTTGAACATTTAGGTCATTTTCGTCCTCCCAATGCTTAGTCTATCAGTACATTTGTGTCATTGTTTAAACATTTAGGTCATTTTCGTCCTGACAAGGCTTATTCTCGCCCAATTTGGGTTTTTAACCAATCTTGTGCATCCAATAAGTACATTTGTATTGGTTGAACATTTAGGTCATTTTCGTCATCCCAAGGCTTATTCTCGTCCAATTAGGGTTTTTAACCAATCTTGTGCATCCAATAAGTACATTTGTGTCATTGGTTGAACATTTAGGTTATTTTCATCCTCCCAAGGCTTATACTCGTCCAATAAGGGTTTTTAACCAATCTTGTGCATCCAATAAGTGATTTTGTGTCATTGGTTGAACATTTACGTCATTTTCGTCCTCCCAAGGCTTATTCTTGTCCAATTAGGGTTTTTAACCAATCTTGTGCATCCAATAATTACATTTGTGTCATTGGTTGAACATTTAGGTCATTTTCGTCCTCCTTAGGCTTATTCTCGTCCAATTAGGGTTTTCAACCAATCTTGTGCATCCAATAAGTGATTTTGTGTCATTGGTTGAACATTTAGGTCATTTTCGTCCTCCCTAGGCTTATTCTCGTTCAATTAGGGTTTTTAACCAATCTTGTGCATCCAATCAATACATTTGTGTCATTGTTTGAACATTTAGGTCATTTTCGTCCACCCAAGGCTTATTCTCGTACAATTAATGGTTTTAACCAATCTTGTGCATCCGATAAGTGATTTTGTGTCATTGTTTGAACATTTAGGTCATTTTCGTCCTCCCAAGGCTTATTCTCGTCCAATTAGGGTTTTTAACCAATCTTGTGCATACAATAAGTACATTTGTGTCATTGGTTGAACATTTAGGTCATTTTCGTCCTCCCAAGGCTTATTCTCGTACAATTAATGGTTTTAACCAATCTTGTGCATCCAATAAATGATTTTGTGTCATTGGTTAAACATTTAGGTAATTTTCGTTCTCCCTAGGCTTATTCTCATCCAATTAGGGTTTTTAACCAATCTTGTGCATCCAATAAGTACATTTGTGTCATTGGTTGAACATTTAGGTCATTTTCGTCTTCCCTAGGCTTATTCTCCTCCAATTACGGTTTTTAACCGATCTTGTGCATCCAATAAGTGATTTTGTTTCATTGGTTGAACATTTAGGTCATTTTCGTCCTCCCAAGGCTTATTCTCGTCCAATTAGGGTTTTTAACCAATCTTGTGCATCCAATAAGTGATTTT
>JBBPBP010000466.1:0-30061 GCA_037974735.1 Cicer chorassanicum
AATTGGACGAGAATAAGCCTAGGGAGGACCAAAATGACCTAAATGTTCAACCAATGACACAAATGTAATTATTGGATGCACAAGATTGGTTAAAAACCCTAATTGGACAAGAATAAGCCTTCGGAGGACGAAAATGACGTAAATGTTCAACCAATGACACAAAATCACTTATTGGATGCACAAGATTGGTTAAAAACCCTTATTGGACGAGTATAAGCCTTGGGAGGACGAAAATAACCTAAATGTTCAACCAATGACATAAATGTACTTATTGGATGCACAAGATTGGTTAAAAACCCAAATTGGACGAGAATAAGCCTTGGGAGGACGAAAATGACCTAAATGTTCAAACAATGACACAAAATCACTTATCGGATGCACAAGATTGGTTAAAAACCCTAATTGAACGAGAATAAGCCTTGGGAGGACGAAAATGACCTAAATGTTCAAACAATGACACAAAATCACTTATCGGATGCACAAGATTGGTTAAAAACCCTAATTGAACGAGAATAAGCCTTGGGAGAACGAAAATGACCTAAATGCTCAACCAATGACACAAAATCACTTATTGGATGCACAAGATTGGTTAAAATCCCTAGTTGGACTAGAATAAGCCTTGGGAGGACGAAAATGACCTAAATGTTCAAACAATGACACAAAATTACTTATTGGATGCACAAGATTGGTTAAAAACCCTAATTGGACGAGAATAAGCCTAGGGAGGACGAAAATGACCTAAATGTTCAGCCAATGACACAAAATCACTTATTGGATGCACAAGATTGGTTAAAAACCCTAATTGGACGAGAATAAGCCTAGGGAGGACGAAAATGACCTAATTATTCAACCATTGACACAAAATCACTTATTGGATGCACAAGATTGGTTCAAAACCCTAATTGGACGAGAATAAGCCTAGGGAGGACGAAAATGACCTAAATGTTCAACCAATGACACAAAATCACTTATTGGATGCACAAGATTGGTTAAAAACCCTAATTGGACGAGAATAAGCCTAGGGAAGACGAAAATGACCTAAATATTCAACCATTGACACAAAATCACTTATTGGATGCACAAGATTGGTTCAAAACCCTAATTGGACGAGAATAAGCCTAGGGAGGACGAAAATGACCTAAATGTTCAACCAATGACACAAAATCACTTATTGGATGCACAAGATTGGTTATAAACCCTAATTGGACGAGAATAAGCCTTGGGAGGACGAAAATGACCTAAATGTTCAAACAATGACACAAATGTACTGATTGGATGCACAAGATTGGTTAAAAACCCTAATTGGACGAGAATAAGCATTGGGAGGACGAAAATGACCTAAATGTTCAACCAATGACACAAATGTACTTATTGGATGCACAAGATTGGTTAAAAACCCTAATTGGACGAGAATAAGCCTAGGGAGGACGAAAATGACCTAAATGTTCAACCAATGACACAAAATCACTTATTGGATGCACTAGATTCGTTAAAAACCCTGATTGGACGAGAATAAGCTGTGGGAGGACGAAAATGACCTAAATGTTCAACCAATGACACAAATGTACTTATTGGATGCACAAGATTGGTTAAAAACCCTAATTGGACGAGAATAAGCCTTGGGAGGACGAAAATGACCTATATGTTCAACCAATGACACAAAATCACTTATTGGATGCACAAGATTGGTTAAAAACCCTAATTGGACGAGAATAAGCCTAGGGATGACGAAAATGACCTAAATGTTCAACCAATGACACAAAATCACTTATTGGATGCACAAGATTGGTTAAAAACCCTAATTGGACGAGAATAAGCCTTGGGATGACGAAAATGACCTAAATGTTCAACCAATGACACAAATGTACTTATTGGATGCACAAGATTGGTTAAAAACCCTAATTGGACGAGAATAAGCCTTGGCATGACGAAAATGACCTAAATGTTCAACCAATGACACAAAATCACTTATTGGATGCACAAGATTGGTTAAAAACCCTAATTGGAGGAGAATAAGCCTTTGGAGGACGAAAATGACCTAAATGTTCAACCAATGACACAAAATCACTTATTGGATGCACAAGATTGGTTAAAAACCCTAATTGGACGAGAATAAGCCTAGGGAGGACGAAAATGACCTAAATGTTCAACCAATGACACAAATGTACTTATTTGATGCACAAGATTGGTTAAAAACCCTAATTTGATGAGAATAAGCCAAGGGAGGACGAAAATGACCTAAATGTTCAACCAATGACACAAAATCACTTATTGGATGCACAACATTGGTTAAAAACCCTAATTGGACGAGAATAAGCCTTGGGATGACGAAAATGACCTAAATGTTCAACCAATGGCACAAAATCTCTTATTGGATGCACAAGATTGGTTAAAAACCCTAATTGGACGAGAATAAGCCTTGGGAGGACGAAAATGACCTAAATGTTCAACCAATGACACAAAATCACTTATTGGATGCACAAGATTGGTTAAAAACCCTAATTGGACGAGAATAAGCCTAGGGAGGAAGAAAATGTCCTAAATGTTCAACCAATGACACAAATGTACTTATTGGATGCACAAGATTGGTTAAAAACCCTAATTGGACGAGAATAAGCCTAGGGAGGACGAAAATGACCTAAATGTTCAACCAATGACACAAAATCACTTATTGGATGCACTAGATTGGTTTAAAACCCTATTTGGACGAGAATAAGCCTTGGGAGGACGAAAATGACCTAAATGTTCAACCAATGACACAAATGTACTTATTGGATGCACAAGATTGGTTAAAAACCCTAATTGGACGAGAATAAGCCTAGGGAGGACGAAAATGACCTAAATGTTCAACCAATGACACAAAATCACTTATTGGATGCACAAGATTGGTTAAAACCCTAATTGGACAAGAATAAGCCTTGGGAGGACGAAAACGACATAAATGTTCAACCAATGACACAAAATCACTTATTGGATTCACAAAATTGGTTAAAAACCCTAATTGGACGAGAATAAGCCTAGGGAGGACGAAAATGACCTAAATGTTCAACCAATGACACAAAATCACTTATTGGATGCACAAGATTGGTTAAAAACCCTAATTGGACGAGAATAAGCCTTGGGAGGACGAAAATAATCTAAATGTTCATCCAATGACACAAATGTACTTGTTGGATGCACAAGATTGGTTAAAAACCCTAATTAGACGAGAATAAGCCTCAGGAGGACGAAAATGATCTAAATGTTCAACCAATGACACAAAATCACTTATTGGATGCACAAGATTGGTTAAAAACCCTAATTGGACGAGAATAAGCATTGGGAGGACGAAAATTACCTAAATGTTCAACCAATGACACAAATGTACTTATTGGATGCACAAGATTGGTTAAAAACCCTAATTGGACGAGAATAAGCCTAGGGAGGACGAAAATGACCTAAATGTTCAACCAATGACACAAAATCACTTATTGGATGCACAAGATTGGTTAAAAACCCTAATTGGACGAGAATAAGCCTTGGGAGGACAAAAATAACCTAAAGGTTCAACCAATGACACAAATGTACTTATTGGATGCACAAGATTGGTTAAAAACCCTAATTGGACGAGAATAAGCCTAGGGAGGACGAAAATGACCTAAATGTTCAACCAATGACACAAAATCACTTATTGGATGCACAAGATTGGTTAAAAACCCAAATTGGACGAGAATAAGCCTTGGGAGGACGAAAATGACCTAAATGTTCAACCAATGACACAAAATCACTTATTGCATGCACAAGATTGGTTAAAAACCCTAATTGGACGAGAATAAGCCTTGGGAGCACGAAAATGACCTAAATGTTCAACCAATGACACAAAATCACTTATTTGATGCACAAGATTGGTTAAAAATCCTAATTGGACGAGAATAAGCCTAGGGAGGACGAAAATGACCTAAATGTTCAACCAATGACACAAATGTACTTATTGGATGCACAAGATTGGTTAAAAACCCTAATTGGACGAGAATAAGCATTGGGAGGACGAAAATGACCTAAATCTTCAACCAATGACACAAATGTACTTATTGGATGCACAAGATTGGTTAAAAACCCTAATTGGACGAGAATAAGCCTAGGGAGGACGAAAATGACCTAAATGTTCAACCAATGACACAAAATCACTTATTGGATGCACTAGATTGGTTAAAAACACTAATTGGACAAGAATAAGCCTTGGGAGGACGAAAATGACCTAAATGTTCAACCAATGACACAAATGTACTTATTGCATGCACAATATTGGTTAAAAACCCTAATTGGACGAGAATAAGCCTATGGAGGACGAAAATGACCTAAATGTTCAACCAATAACACAAATGTACTTATTGGATGCACAAGATTGGTTAAAATCCCTAATTGGACGAGAATAAGCCTTGGGAGGACGAAAATGACCTAAATGTTCAACCAATGACACAAAATCACTTATTGGATGCACAAGATTGGTTAAAAACCCTAATTGGACGAGAATAAGCCTTGGGAGGACAAAAATGACCTAAATGATCAACCAATGACACAAAATCACTTATTGGATGCACAAGATTGGTTAAAAACCCTAATTGGACGAGAATAAGCCTTGGGAGGACGAAAATGACCTAAATGTTCAACCAATGACACAAATGTACTTATTGGATGCACAAGATTGGTTAAAAACCCTAATTGGACGCGAATAAGCCTTGGGAGGAAGAAAAATGACATAAATGTTCAACCAATGACACAAATGTACTTATTGGATGCACAAGATTGGTTAAAAACCCTAATTGGACGAGAATAAGCCTAGGGAGGACGAAAATGACCTAAATGTTCAACCAATGACACAAAATCACTTATTGGATGCACAAGATTGGTTAAAAACCCTAATTGGACGAGAATAAGCCTTGGGAGGAGAAAAATGACCTAAATGTTCAACCAATGACACAAATGTACTTATTGGATGCACAAGATTGGTTAAAAACCCTAATTGGACGAGAATAAGCCTAGGGAGGACGAAAATGACCTAAATGTTCAACCAATGACACAAAATCACTTATTGGATGCACAATATTGGTTAAAAACCCTAATTGGACGAGAATAAGCCTTGGGAGGACGAAAATGACCCAAATGTTCAACCAATGACACAAAATCACTTATTGGATGCACAAGATTGGTTAAAAACCCTAATTGGACGAGAATAAGCATTGGGAGGACGAAAATGACCTAAATCTTCAACCAATGACACAAATGTACTTATTGGATGCACAAGATTGGTTAAAAACCCTAATTGGACGAGAATAAGCCTAGGGAGGACGAAAATGACCTAAATGTTCAACCAATGACACAAAATCACTTATTGGATGCACTAGATTGGTTAAGAACCCTAATTGGACAAGAATAAGCCTTGGGAGGACGAAAATGACCTAAATGTTCAACCAATGACACAAATGTACTTATTGGATGCACAATATTGGTTAAAAACCCTAATTGGACGAGAATAAGCCTAGGGAGGACGAAAATGACCTAAATGTTCAACCAATGACACAAATGTACTTATTGGATGCACAAGATTGGTTAAAATCCCTAATTGGACGAGAATAAGCCTTGGGAAGACTAAAATGACCTAAATGTTCAACCAATGACACAAAATAACTTATTGGATGCACAAGATTGGTTAAAAACCCTAATTGGACGAGAATAAGCCTTGGGAGGACGAAAATGACCTAAATCTTCAACCAATGACACAAATGTACTTATTGGATGCACAAGATTGGTTAAAAACCCTAATTGGACGAGAATAAGCCTAGGGAGGACGAAAATGACCTAAATATTCAACCAATGACACAAAATCACTTATTGGATGCACTAGATTGGTTAAAAACCCTAATTGGACAAGAATAAGCCTTGGGAGGACGAAAATGACATAAATGTTCAACCAATGACACAAATGTACTTATTGGATGCACAATATTGGTTAAAAACCCAAATTGGACGAGAATAAGCCTAGGGAGGACGAAAATGACCTAAATGTTCAACCAATGACACAAATGTACTTATTGGATGCACAAGATTGGTTAAAATCCCTAATTGGACGAGAATAAGCTTTGGGAGGACGAAAATGATCTAAATGTTCAACCAATGACACCAAATCACTTATTGGATGCACAAGATTGGTTAAAAACCCTAATTGGACGAGAATAAGCCTTGGGAGGATGAAAATGACCTAAATGTTCAACCAATGACACAAATGTACTTATTGGATGCACAAGATTGGTTAAAAACCCTAATTGGACGAGAATAAGTCTTGGGAGGACGAAAATGACCTAAATGTTCAACCAATGACACAAATGTACTTATTGGATGCACAAGATTTGTTAAAAACCCTAATTGGACGAGAATAAGCCTTGGGAGGACGAAAATGACCTAAATGTTCAACCAATGACACAAATGTACTTATTGGATGCAAAAGATTGGTTAAAACCCCTAATTGGACGAGAATAAGCCTTGGGAGGACAAAAATGGCCTAAATGTTCAACCAATGACACAAATGTACTTATTGGATGCACAAGATTGGTTAAAAACCCTAATTGGACGAGAATAAGCCTTGGGAAAACGAAAATGACCTAAATGTTCAACCAATGACACAAATCTACTTATTGGATGCACAAGATTGGTTAAAAACCCTAATTGGACGAGAATAAGCCTTGGGAGGACGAAAATGACTTAAATGTTCAACCAATGAAAAAAAATCACTTATTGGATGCACAAGATTGGTTAAAAACCCTAATTGGACGAGAATAAGCCTTGGGAGGACGAAAATGACCTAAATGTTCAACCAATGACACAAAATCACTTATTGGATGCACAAGATTGGTTAAAAACAATAATTGGACGAGAATAAGCCTAGGGAGGACGAAAATGACCTAAATGTTCAACCAATGACACAAAATCACTTATTGGATGCACAAGATTGGTTCAAAACCCTAATTGGACGAGAATAAGCCTTGGGAGGACGAAAATGACCTAAATGTTCAACCAATGACACCAATGTACTTATAGGATGCGCAAGATTGGTTAAAAACCCTAATTGGACGAGAATAAGCCTTGGGAAAACGAAAATGACCTAAATGTTCAACCAATGACACAAATCTACTTATTGGATGCACAAGATAGGTTAAAAACCCTAATTGGACGAGAATAAGCCTTTGGAGGACGAAAATGACCTAAATGTTCAACCAATGAAACTAAATCACTTATTGGATGCACAAGATTGGTTAAAAACCCTAATTGGACGAGAATAAGCCTTGGGAGGACGAAAATGACCTAAATGTTCAAACAATGACACAAAATCACTTATCGGATGCACAAGATTGGTTAAAGACCCTAATTGAACGAGAATAAGCCTTGGGAGAACGAAAATGACCTAAATGTTCAACCAATGACACAAAATCACTTATTGGATGCACAAGATTGGTTAAAATCCCTAATTGGACGAGAATAAGCCTTGGGAGGACGAAAATGACCTAAATGTTCAAACAATGACACAAAATTACTTATTGGATGCACAAGATTGGTTAAAAACCCTTATTGGACGAGTATAAGCCTTGGGAGGATGAAAATAACCTAAATGTTCAATCAATGACACAAATGTACTTATTGGATGCACAAGATTGGTTAAAAACCCTAATTGGACGAGAATAAGCCTTGGGATGACGAAAATGACCTAAATGTTCAACCAATACAAATGTACTTATTGGATGCACAAGATTGGTTAAAAACCCAAATTGGGCGAGAATAAGCCTTGGGAGGACGAAAATGACCTAAATGTTTAAACAATGACACAAATGTACTGATAGACTAAGCATTGGGAGGACGAAAATGACCTAAATGTTCAACCAATGACACAAATGTACATATTGGATGCACAAGATTGGTTAAAAACCCTAATTGGACGAGAATAAGCCTTGGGAAAACGAAAATGACCTAAATGTTCAAACAATGACACAAAATCACTTATTGGATGCACAAGATTGGTTATAAACCCTAATTGGACGAGAATAAGCCTTGGGAGGACGAAAATGACCTAAATGTTCAAACAATGACACAAATGTACTGATTGGATGCACAAGATTAGTTAAAAACCCTAATTGGACGAGACTAAGCATTAGGAGGACGAAAATGACCTAAATGTTCAACCAATGACACAAATGTACTTATTGGATGCACAAGATTGGTTAAAAACCCTAATTGGACGAGAATAAGCCTTGGGAAAACGAAAATGACCTAAATGTTCAAACAATGACACAAAATCACTTATTGGATGCACAAGATTGGTTATAAACCCTAATTGGACGAGAATAAGCCTTGGGAGGACGAAAATGACCTAAATGTTCAAACAATGACACAAATGTACTGATTAGATGCACAAGATTGGTTAAAAACCCTAATTGGACGAGACTAAGCATTAGGAGGACGAAAATGACCTAAATGTTCAACCAATGACACAAATGTACTTATTGGATGCACAAGATTGGTTAAAAACCCTAATTGGACGAGAATAAGCCTTGGGAAAACGAAAAATGACCTAAATGTTCAACCAATGACACAAATCTACTAATTGGATGCACAAGATTGGTTAAAAACCCTAATTGGACGAGAATAAGCATTGGGAGGACAAAAATGACCTAAATGTTCAAACAATGACACAAAATCACTTATTGGATGCACAAGATTCGTTATAAACCCTAATTGGACAAGAATAAGCATTGGGAGGACGAAAATGACCTAAATGTTCAAACAATGACACAAATGTACTTATTGGATGCACAAGATTGGTTATAAACCCTAATTGGACGAGAATAAGCCTTGGGAGGACGAAAATGACCTAAATGTTCAACCAATGAAACAAAAACACTTATTGGATGCATAAGACTCGTTATAAACCCTAATTGGACGAGAATAAGCCTTGGGAGGACGAAAATGACCTAAATGTTCAAACAATGACACAAATGTACTGATTGGATGCACAAGATTTATTAAAAACCCTAATTGGACGAGACTAAGCATTAGGAGGACGAAAATGACCTAAATGTTCAACCAATGACACAAATGTACTTATTGGATGCACAAGATTGGTTAAAAACCCTAATTGGACGAGAATAAGCTTTGGGAAAACGAAAAATGACCTAAATGTTCAACCAATGACACAAATCTACTAATTGGATGCACAAGATTGGTTAAAAACCCTAATTGGACGAGAATAAGCCTTGGGAGGACGAAAATGACCTAAATGTTCAACCAATGAAACAAAAACACTTATTGGATGCATAAGACTGGTTATAAACCCTAATTGGACGAGAATAAGCCTTGGGAGGACGAAAATGACCTAAATGTTCAAACAATGACACAAATGTACTGATTGGATGCACAAGATTTATTAAAAACCCTAATTGGACGAGACTAAGCATTAGGAGGACGAAAATGACCTAAATGTTCAACCAATGACACAAATGTACTTATTGGATGCACAAGATTGGTTAAAAACCCTAATTGGACGAGAATAAGCTTTGGGAAAACGAAAAATGACCTAAATGTTCAACCAATGACACAAATCTACTAATTGGATGCACAAGATTGGTTAAAAACCCTAATTGGACGAGAATAAGCATTGGGAGGACAAAAATGACCTAAATGTTCAAACAATGACACAAAATCACTTATTGGATGCAAAAGATTGGTTAAAACCCCTAATTGGACGAGAATAAGCCTTGGGAGGACGAAAATGACCTAAATGTTCAACCAATGACACAAATGTACTTATTGGATGCACAAGATTGGTTAAAAACCCTAATTGGACGAGAATAAGCCTTGGGAAAACGAAAAATGACCTAAATGTTCAACCAATGACACAAATCTACTTATTGGATGCAAAAGATTGGTTAAAAACCCTAATTGGACGAGAATAAGCCTTGGGAGGACGAAAATGACCTAAATGTTCAACCAATGAAACAAAATCACTTATTGGATGCACAAGATTTGTTAAATAACCTAATTGAACGAGAATAAGCCTTGGGAGGACGAAAATGACCTAAATGTTCAACCAATGACACAAATGTACTTATTGGATGCAAAAGATTGGTTAAAACCCCTAATTGGACGAGAATAAGCCTTGGGAGGACAAAAATGACCTAAATGTTCAACCAATGACACAAATGTACTTATTGGATGCACAAGATTGGTTAAAAACCCTAATTGGACGAGAATAAGCCTTGGGAGGACGAAAATGACCTAAATATTCAACCAAGGACACAAATGTACTTATTGGATGCACAAGATTGGTTAAAAACCCTAATTGGACGAGAATAAGCCTAGGGAGGACGAAAATGACCTAAATGTTCAACCAATGACACAAATGTACTTATTGGATGCACAAGATTGGTTAAAAACCCTAATTGGACGAGAATAAGCCTAGGGAGGACGAAAATGACCTAAATGTTCAACCAATGACACAAAATCACTTATTGGATGCGCATGATTGGTTAAAAACCCTAATTGGACGAGAATAAGCCTAGGGAGGACGAAAATGACCTAAATGTTCAACCAATGACACAAAATCACTTATTGGATGCACAAGATTGGTTAAAAACCCTAATTGGACGAGAATAAGCCTTGGGAGGACGAAAATAATCTAAATGTTCATCCAATGACACAAATGTACTTGTTGGATGCACAAGATTGGTTAAAAACCCTAATTAGACGAGAATAAGCCTCAGGAGGACGAAAATGATCTAAATGTTCAACCAATGACACAAAATCACTTATTGGATGCACAAGATTGGTTAAAAACCCTAATTGGACGAGAATAAGCATTGGGAGGACGAAAATTACCTAAATGTTCAACCAATGACACAAATGTACTTATTGGATGCACAAGATTGGTTAAAAACCCTAATTGGACGAGAATAAGCCTAGGGAGGACGAAAATGACCTAAATGTTCAACCAATGACACAAAATCACTTATTGGATGCACAAGATTGGTTAAAAACCCTAATTGGACGAGAATAAGCCTTGGGAGGACAAAAATAACCTAAAGGTTCAACCAATGACACAAATGTACTTATTGGATGCACAAGATTGGTTAAAAACCCTAATTGGACGAGAATAAGCCTAGGGAGGACGAAAATGACCTAAATGTTCAACCAATGACACAAAATCACTTATTGGATGCACAAGATTGGTTAAAAACCCAAATTGGACGAGAATAAGCCTTGGGAGGACGAAAATGACCTAAATGTTCAACCAATGACACAAAATCACTTATTGCATGCACAAGATTGGTTAAAAACCCTAATTGGACGAGAATAAGCCTTGGGAGCACGAAAATGACCTAAATGTTCAACCAATGACACAAAATCACTTATTTGATGCACAAGATTGGTTAAAAATCCTAATTGGACGAGAATAAGCCTAGGGAGGACGAAAATGACCTAAATGTTCAACCAATGACACAAATGTACTTATTGGATGCACAAGATTGGTTAAAAACCCTAATTGGACGAGAATAAGCCTAGGGAGGATGTAAATGACCTAAATGTTCAACCAATGACAGAAAATCACTTATTAAATGCACAAGATTTGTTAAAAACCCTAATTGGACGAGAATAAGCATAGGGAGGACGAAAATGACCAAAACGTTCAACCAATGACACAAATGTACTTATTGGATGCACAAGATTGGTTAAAAACCCTAATTGGACGAGAATAAGCCTAGGGAGGACGAAAATGACCTAAATGTTCAACCAATGACACAAAATCACTTATTGGATGCACAAGATTGGTTAAAAACCCTAATTGGACGCGAATAAGCCTTGGGAGGATGAAAATGACCTAAATGTTCAACCATTGACACAAATGTACTTATTGGATGCAAATGATTGGTTAAAAACCCTAATTGGATGTGAATAAGCCTTGGGAGGATGAAAAATGACCTAAATGTTCAACCAATGACACAAATGTACTTATTGGATGCACAAGATTGGTTAAAAACCCTAATTGGACGAGAATAAGCCTAGGGAGGACGAAAATGACCTAAATGTTCAACCAATGACACAAAATCACTTATTGGATGCACAAGATTGGTTAAAAACCCTAATTGGACGAGAATAAGCCTTGGGAGGACGAAAATGACCTAAATGTTCAAACAATGAAACAAAATCACTTATTGGATGCACAAGATTGGTTCAAAACCCTAATTGGACGAGAATAAGCCTAGGGAGGACGAAAATGACCTAAATGTTCAACCAATGACACAAAATCACTTATTGGATGCACAAGATTGGTTCAAAACCCTAATTGGACGAGAATAAGCCTTGGGAGGACGAAAATGACCTAAATGTTCAACCAATGACACCAATGTACTTATAGGATGCGCAAGATTGGTTAAAAACCCTAATTGGACGAGAATAAGCCTTGGGAAAACGAAAATGACCTAAATGTTCAACCAATGACACAAATCTACTTATTGGATGCACAAGATAGGTTAAAAACCCTAATTGGACGAGAATAAGCCTTTGGAGGACGAAAATGACCTAAATGTTCAACCAATGAAACTAAATCACTTATTGGATGCACAAGATTGGTTAAAAACCCTAATTGGACGAGAATAAGCCTTGGGAGGACGAAAATGACCTAAATGTTCAAACAATGACACAAAATCACTTATCGGATGCACAAGATTGGTTAAAGACCCTAATTGAACGAGAATAAGCCTTGGGAGAACGAAAATGACCTAAATGTTCAACCAATGACACAAAATCACTTATTGGATGCACAAGATTGGTTAAAATCCCTAATTGGACGAGAATAAGCCTTGGGAGGACGAAAATGACCTAAATGTTCAAACAATGACACAAAATTACTTATTGGATGCACAAGATTGGTTAAAAACCCTTATTGGACGAGTATAAGCCTTGGGAGGATGAAAATAACCTAAATGTTCAATCAATGACACAAATGTACTTATTGGATGCACAAGATTGGTTAAAAACCCTAATTGGACGAGAATAAGCCTTGGGATGACGAAAATGACCTAAATGTTCAACCAATACAAATGTACTTATTGGATGCACAAGATTGGTTAAAAACCCAAATTGGGCGAGAATAAGCCTTGGGAGGACGAAAATGACCTAAATGTTTAAACAATGACACAAATGTACTGATAGACTAAGCATTGGGAGGACGAAAATGACCTAAATGTTCAACCAATGACACAAATGTACATATTGGATGCACAAGATTGGTTAAAAACCCTAATTGGACGAGAATAAGCCTTGGGAAAACGAAAATGACCTAAATGTTCAAACAATGACACAAAATCACTTATTATATGCACAAGATTGGTTATAAACCCTAATTGCACGAGAATAAGCCTTGGGAGGACGAAAATGACCTAAATGTTCAAACAATGACACAAATGTACTGATTGGATGCACAAGATTGGTTAAAAACCCTAATTGGACGAGACTAAGCATTAGGAGGACGAAAATGACCTAAATGTTCAACCAATGACACAAATGTACTTATTGGATGCACAAGATTGGATAAAAACCCTAATTGGACGAGAATAAGCCTTGGGAAAACGAAAATGACCTAAATGTTCAACCAATGACACAAATCTACTTATTGGATGCACAAGATTGGTTAAAAACCCTAATTGGACGAGAATAAGCCTTGGGAGGACGAAAATGACTTAAATGTTCAACCAATGAAAAAAAATCACTTTTTGGATGCACAAGATTGGTTAAAAACCCTAATTGGACGAGAATAAGCCTTGGGAGGACGAAAATGACCTAAATGTTCAACCAATGACACAAATGTACTTATTGGATGCAAAAGATTGGTTAAAACCCCTAATTGGACGAGAATAAGCCTTGGGAGGACAAAAATGGCCTAAATGTTCAACCAATGACACAAATGTACTTATTGGATGCACAAGATTGGTTAAAAACCCTAATTGGACGAGAATAAGCCTTTGGAGGAAGAAAATGACCTAAATGTTCAACCAATGAAACAAAATCATTTATTGGATGCACAAGATCGGTTAAAAACCCTAATTGGACGAGAATAAGCCTAGGGAACACAAAAATGACCTAAATGTTCAACCAATGACACAAATGTACTTATTGGATGCACAAGATTGGTTAAAAACCCTAATTGGATGAGAATAAGCCTAGGGAGAATGAAAATTACCTAAATGTTCAACCAATGACACAAAATCATTTATTGGATGCACAAGATTGGTTAAAACCATTAATTGTACGAGAATAAGCCTTGGGAGGACGAAAATGACCTAAATGTTCAACCAATGACACAAATGTACTTATTGGATGCACAAGATTGGTTAAAAACCCTAATTGGACGAGAATAAGCCTTGGGAGGACATAAATGACCTAAATGTTCAAACAATGACACAAAATCACTTATTGGATGCACAAGATTGGTTATAAACCCTAATTGGACGAGAATAAGCCTTGGGAGGACGAAAATGACCTAAATGTTCAAACAATGACACAAATGTAATGATTGGATGCACAAGATTGGTTAAAAACCCTAATTGGACGAGAATAAGCCTAGGGAGGACGAAAATGACCTAAATGTTCAACCAATGACACAAAATCACTTATTGGATGCACAAGATTGGCTAAAAACCCTAATTGGACGAGAATAAGCCTTGGGAGGACGAAAATGACCGAAATGTTCAACCAATGACACAAATGTACTTATTGGATGCACAAGATTGGTTAAAAACGCTAATTGGACGAGGATAAGCCTATGGAGGACGAAAATGACCGAAATGTTCAACCAATGACACAAATGTACTTATTGGATGCACAAGATTGGTTATAAACCATAATTGGACGAGAATAAGCCTTGGGAGGACGAAAATGACCTAAATGTTCAAACAGTGACACAAAATCACTTATTGGATGCACAAGACTGGTTACAAACCCTAATTGGATGAGAATAAGCCTTGGGAGGACGAAAATGACCTAAATGTTCAAACAATGACACAAAGGTACTGATTGGATGCACAAGATTTATTAAAAACCCTAAATGGATGAGACTAAGCATTAGGAGGACGAAAATGACCTAAATGTTCAACCAATGACACAAATGTACTTATTGGATGCACAAGATTGGTTAAAAACTCTAATTGGACGAGAATAAGCCTTGGGAAAACGAAAAATGACCTAAATGTTCAACCAATGACACAAATCTACTTATTGGATGCGAAAGATTGGTTAAAAACCCTAATTGGACGAGAATAAGCCTTGGGAGGACGAAAATGACCTAAATGTTCAACCAATGAAACAAAATCACTTATTGGATGCACAAGATTGGTTAAAACCATTAATTGTACGAGAATAAGCCTTGGGAGGACGAAAATGACCTAAATGTTCAACCAATGACACAAATGTAGTTATTGGATGCACAAGATTGGTTAAAAACCTTAATTGGACGAGAATAAGCCCTGGGAGGACGAAAATGAACTAAATGTTCAAACAATGACACAAAATCACTTATTGGATGCACAAGATTGGTTAAAAACTCTAATTGTACGACAATAAGCCTTGGGAGGACGAAAATGACCTAAATGTTCAACCAATGACACAAAATCACTTATTGCGTGCACAAGATTGGTTAAAAACCCTAATTGGACGAGAATAAGCCTTAGGAGGACGAAAATGACTTAAATGTTCAAACAATGACACAAAATCACTTATTGGATGCACAACATTGGTTCAAAACCCTAATTGGACGAGAATAAGCCTAGGGAGGACGAAAATGACCTAAATGTTCAACCAATGACACAAAATCACTTATTGGATGCACAAGATTGGTTAAAAACCCTAATTGGACGAGAATAAGCCTAGGGAGGACGAAAATGACCTAAATGTTCAACCAATGACACAAAATCACTTATTGGATGCATAAGACTGGTTATAAACCCTAATTGGACGAGAATAAGCCTTGGGAGGACGAAAATGACCTAAATGTTCAAACAATGACACAAATGTACTGATTGGATGCACAAGATTTATTAAAAACACTAATTGGACGAGACTAAGCATTAGGAGGACGAAAATGACCTAAATGTTCAACCAATGACACAAATGTACTTATTGGATGCACAAGATTGGTTAAAAACCCTAATTGGACGAGAATAAGCCTTGGGAAAACGAAAAATGACCTAAATGTTCAACCAATGACACAAATCTACTTATTGGATGCGAAAGATTGGTTAAAAACCCTAATTGGACGAGAATAAGCCTTGGGAGGACGAAAATGACCTAAATGTTCAACCAATGAAACAAAATCACTTATTGGATGCACAAGATTTGTTAAAAACCCTAATTGGACGAGAATAAGCCTTGGGAGGACGAAAATGACCTAAATGTTCAACCAATGACACAAATGTACTTAATTGATGCAAAAGATTGGTTAAAACCCCTAATTGGACGAGAATAAGCCTTGGGAGGACATAAATGACCTAAATGTTCAAACAATGACACAAAATCAATAATTGTATGCACAAGATTGGTTATAAACCCTAATTGGACGAGAATAAGCCTTGGGAGGACGAAAATGACCTAAATGTTCAAACAATGACACAAATGTAATGATTGGATGCACAAGATTGGTTAAAAACCCTAATTGGACGAGAATAAGCCTAGGGAGGACGAATATGACCTAAATGTTCAACCAATGACACAAAATCACTTATTTAAAAACCCTAATTGGACGAGAATAAGCCTTGGGAGGACAAAAATGACCTAAATGTTCAAACAATGACACAAAATCACTTATTGGATGCACAAGATTGGTTCAAAACACTAATTGGACGAGAATAAGCCTTGGGAGGACGAAAATGACCTAAATGTTCAACCAATGACACAAATGTACTTATTGGATGCACAAGATTGGTTAAAAACCCTAATTGGACGAGAATAAGCCTTGGGAGGACAAAAATGACCTAAATGTTCAACCAACGAATCAAAATCACTTATTGGATGCACAAGATTGGTTAAAAACCCTAATTGGACGAGATTAAGCCTTGGGAGGACGAAAATGACCTAAATGTTCAACCAATGACACAAATGTACTTATTGGATGCACAAGATTGGTTAAAAACCCTAATTGGACGAGAATAAGCCATGAGAGGACGAAAATGACCTAAATGTTCAACCAATGACACAAAATCACTTATTGGATGCACAAGATTGGTTAAAAACCCTAATTGGACGAGAATAAGCCTTGGGAGGACGAAAATGACCTTAATGTTCAACCAATGACACAAATGTACTTATTGGATGCACAAGATTGGTTAAAAACCCTAATTGGACGACAATAAGCCTTGGGAGGACGAAAATGACCTAAATGTTCAACCAATGACACAAAATCACTTATTGGATGCACAAGATTGGTTAAAAACCCTAATTGGACGAGAATAAGCCTTAGGAGGACGAAAATGACCTAAATGTTCAACCAATGACACAAAATCACTAATTGGATGCACAAGATTGGTTAAAAACCCTAATTGGACGAGAATAAGCCTAGGGAGGACCAAAATGACCTAAATGTTCAACCAATGACACAAAATCACTAATTGGATGCACAAGATTGGTTAAAAACCCTAATTGGACGAGAATAAGCCTAGGGAGGACGAAAATGACCTAAATGTTCAACCAATGACACAAAATCACTTATTGGATGCACAAGATTGGTTAAAAACCCTAATTGGACGAGAATAAGCCTTGGGAGGACGAAAATGACCTAAATGTTCAACCAATGACACAAAATCACTTATTGTTTACACAAGATTGGTTAAAAACCCTAATTGGACGAGAATAAGTCATGGCAGGACGAAAATGACCTAAATGTTCAACCAATGACACAAATTCACTTATTGGATGCACAAGATTTGTTAAAAACACTAATTGGTCGAGAATAAGCCTAAGGAGGACGAAAATGACCTAAATGTTCAACCAATGACACAAAATCAATTATTGGATGCACAAGATTGGTTAAAAACCCTAATTGGACGAGAATAAGCCTAGGGAGGACGAAAATGACCTAAATGTTCAACCAATGACACAAAATCACTTATTGGATGCACAAGATTGGTTAAAAACCCTAATTGGACGAGAATAAGCCTTGGGAGGACGAAAATGACCTAAATGTTCAACCAATGACACAAAATCACTTATTGTTTACACAAGATTGGTTAAAAACCCTAATTGGACGAGAATAAGTCATGGCAGGACGAAATTGACCTAAATGTGCAACCAATGACACAAATTCACTTATTGGATGCACAAGATTGGTTAAAAACCCTAATGGGACGAGAATAAGCCTTGGGAGGACGAAAATGACCTAAATGTTCAACCAATAGCACAAAATCGCTTATTGGATGCACAAAATTTGGTTAAAAACCCTAATTGGACGAGAATAAGCCTAGGGAGGACGAAAATGACCTAAATGTTCAACCAATGACACAAAATCACTTATTGGATGCACAAGATTGGTTAAAAACCCTAATTGGACGAGAATAAGCCTAGGGAGGACGAAAATGACCTAAATGTTCAACCAATGACACAAAATCACTTATTGGATGCACAAGATTGGTTAAAAACCCTAATTGGACGAGAATGAGCTTACGGAGGACGAAAATGACCTAAATGTTCAACCAATGACACAAAATCACTTATTGGATGCACAAGATTGGTTAAAAACCCTAATTGGACGAGAATAAGCCTTGGGAGGACGAAAATGACCTAAATGTTCAACCAATGACACAAAATCACTTATTGGATGCACAAGATTGGTTAAAAACCCTAATTGGACGAGAATAAGCCTAGGGAGGACGAAAATGACCTAAATGTTCAACCAATGACACAAAATCACTTATTGGATGCACAAGATTGGTTAAATACCCTAATTGGACGAGATTAAGCCTAGGGAGGACGAAAATGACCTAAATGTTCAACCAATTACACAAAATCACTTATTGGATGCACAAGATTGGTTAAAAACCCTAATTGGACGAGAATAAGCCTTGGGAGGACGAAAATGACCTAAATGTTCAACCAATGACACAAATAAACTTATTGGATGCACAAGATTGGTTAAAAACCCTAATTGGACGAGAATAACCCTAGGGAGGACGAAAATGACCTAAATGTTCAACCAATGACACAAAATCACTTATTGGATGCACAAGATTGGTTAAAAACCCTAATTGGACGAGAATAAGCCTAGGGAGGACGAAAATGACCTAAATGTTCAACCAATGTCACAAAATAACTTAATGGATGCACAAGATTGGTTAAAAACCCTAATTGGAGGAGAATAAGCCTAGGGAGGACGAAAATGACCTAAACGTTCAACCAATGACACAAAATCACTTATTGGATGCACAAGATTGGTTGAAAACCCTAATTGGACAAGAATAAGCCTTGGGAGGACGAAAATGACCTAAATGTTCAACCAATGACACAAATGTACTTATTGGATGCACAAGATTGGTTAAAAACCCTAATTGGACGAGAATAAGCCTTGGGAGGACGATAATGACCTAAATGTTCAACCAATGACACAAAATCACTTATTGGATGCACAAGATTGGTTAAAAACCCTAATTGGACGAGAATAAGCCTAGGGAGGACGAAAATGACCTAAATGTTCAACCAATGACACAAAATCACTTATTGGATGCGCATGATTGGTTTAAAACCCTAATTGGACGAGAATAAGCCTAGGGAGGACGAAAATGACCTAAATGTTCAACCAATGACACAAAATCACTTATTGGATGCACAAGATTGGTTAAAAACCCTAATTGGACGAGAATAAGCCTAGGGAGGACGAAAATGACCTAAATGTTCAACCAATGACACAAAATCACTTATTGGATGCACAAGATTGGTTAAAAACCCTAATTGGACGAGAATAAGCCTAGAGAGGACGAAAATGACCTAATTGTACAACAAATGACACAAAATCACTTATTGGATGCACAAGATTGGTTCAAAACCCTAATTGGACGAGAATATGCCTTGGGAGGACGAAAATGACCTAAATGTTCAAACAATGACACAAAATCACTTATTGGATGCACAAGATTGGTTAAAAACCCTAATTGGACGAGAATAAGCCTAGGGAGGACGAAAATGACCTAAATGTTCAACAAATGACACAAAATCACTTATTGGCTGCACAAGATTGGTTCAAAACCTTAATTGGACGAGAATAAGCTTGGGGAGGACGAAAATGACCTAAATGTTCAACCAACGACACAAAATCACTTATTGGATGCACAAGATTGGTTAAAAACCCTAATTGGACGAGAATAAGCCTAGGGAGGACGAAAATGACCTAAATGTTCAACCAATGACACAAATGTAATTATTGGATGCACAAGATTGGTTAAAAACCCTAATTGGACAAGAATAAGCCTTGGGAGGACGAAAATGACGTAAATTTTCAACCAATGACACAAAATCACTTATTGGATGCACAAGATTGGTTAAAAACCCTTATTGGACGAGTATAAGCCTTGGGAGGACGAAGATGACCTAAATGTTCAACCTATGACACAAATGTACTTATTGGATGCACAAGATTGGTTAAAAACCCTAATTGGACGAGAATAAGCCTAGGGAGGACGAAAATGACCTAAATGTTCAACCAATGACACAAAATCACTTATTGGATGCACAAGATTGGTTAAAAACCCTAATTGGACGAGAATAAACCTTGGGAGGACGAAAATGACCTAAATGTTCAAACAATGACACAAATGTACTTATTGGATGCATAAGATTGGTTAAAAACCCTAATTGGACGAGAATAATCCTATGGAGGACGAAAATGACCTAAATGTTCAACCAATGACACAAAATCACTTATTGGATGCACAAGATTGGTTAAAAACCCTAATTGGACGAGAATAAGCATAGGGAGGACGAAAATGACCTAAATGTTCAACCAATGACACAAAATCACTTATTGGATGCACAAGATTGCTTAAAAACCCTAATTGGACGAGAATAAGACTAGGGAGGACGAAAATGACCTATATGTTCAACCAATGACACAAATAAACTTATTGGATGCACAAGATTGGTTAAAAACCCTAATTGGACGAGAATAAGCTTACGGAGGACGAAAATGACCTAAATGTTCAACCAATGACACAAAATCACTTATTGGATGCACAAGATTGGTTAAAAACCCTAATTGGACGAGAATAAGCTTTTGGAGGACATAAATGACCTAAATGTTCAACCAATGACACAAATGTACTTATTGGATGCACAAGATTGGTTAAAAACCCTAATAGGACGAGAATATGCCTTGAGAGGACGAAAATGACCTAAATGTTCAACCAATGGCACAAAATCACTTATTGGATGCACAAGATTGGTTAAAAACCCTAATTGGACGAGAATAAGCCTAGGGAGGACGAAAATGACCTAAATGTTCAACCAATGACACAAAATCACTTATTGGATGCACAAGATTGGTTAAAAACCCTAATTGGACGAGAATAAGCGTTGGGAGGAGGAAAATGACCTAAATGTTCAACCAATGACACAAATGTACTTATTGGATGCACAAGATTGGTTAAAAACCCTAATTGGACGAGAATAAGCCTAGGGAGGACGAAAATGACCTAAATGTTCAACCAATGACACAAATGTACTTATTGGATGCACAAGATTGGTTAAAACCCCTAATTGGACGAGAATAAGCCTAGGGAGGACGAAAATGAGCTAAATGTTCAACCAATGACACAAAATGACATATTGGATGCACAAGATTGGTTAAAAACCCTAATTGGACGAGAATAAGCATTGGGAAGAAGAAAATGATCTAAATGTTCAACCAATGACACAAATGTACTTATTGGATGCACAAGATTGGTTAAAAACCCTAATTGGACGAGAATAAGCCTAGGGAGGACGAAAATGACCTAAATGTTCAACCAATGACACAAAATCACTTATTGGATGCACAAGATTGGTTAAAAACCCTAATTGGACGAGAATAAGCCTAGGGAGGATGAAAATGACCTAAATGTTAACCCAATGCCACAAATGTACTTATTGGATGCACAAGATTGGTTAAAAACCCTAATTGGACGAGAATAAGCCTAGGGAGGACGAAAATGACCTAAATGTTCAACCAATGACACAAAATCACTTATTGGATGCACAAGATTGGTTAAAAACCCTAATTGGACGAGAATAAGCCTAGGGAGGACGAAAATGAGCTAAATATTCAACCATTGACACAAAATCACTTATTGGATGCACAAGATTGGTTCAAAACCCTAATTGGACGAGAATAAGCCTAGGGAGGACGAAAATGACCTAAATGTTCAACCAATGACACAAAATCACTTATTGGATGCACAAGATTGGTTAAAAACCCTAATTGGACGAGAATAAGCCTAGGGAGGACGAAAATGACCTAAATGTTCAACCAATGACACAAAATCACTTATTGGATGCACAATATTTGTTCAAAACCCTAATTGGACGAGAATAAGCCTAGGGAGGACGAAAATGACCTAAATGTTCAACCAATGACACAAAATCACTTATTGGATGCACAAGATTGGTTAAAAACCCTAATTGGACGAGAATAAGCCTAGGGAGGACGAAAATGACATAAATGTTTAACCAATGACACAAAATCACTTATTTGATGCACAAGATTGGTTAAAAACCCTAATTGGACGAGAATAAGCCTAGGGAGGACGAAAATGACGAAAATGTTCAACCAATGACACAAAATCACTTATTGGATGCACAAGATTGGTTAAAAACCCTAATTGGACGAGAATAAGCCTAGGGAGGACGAAAATGACCTAAATGTTCAACCAATGACACAAAATCACTTATTGGATGCACAAGATTGGTTAAAAACCCTAATTGGACAAGAATAAGCCTAGGGAGGACGAAAATGACCTAAATGTTCAACCAATGACACAAATGTAATTATTGGATGCACAAGACTGGTTAAAAACCCTAATTGGACAAGAATAAGCCTTGGGAGGACGAAAATAACGTAAATGTTCAACCAATGACACAAAATCACTTATTGGATGCACAAGATTGGTTCAAAACCCTAATTGGACGAGAATAAGCCTTGGGAAAACGAAAATGACCTAAATGTTCAACCAATGACACAAATCTACTTATTGGATGCACAAGATTGGTTAAAAACCCTAATTGGACGAGAATAAGCCTTGGGAGGACGAAAATGACCTAAATGTTCAAACAATGACACAAAATCACTTATTGGATGCATAAGACTGGTTATAAACCCTAATTGGACGAGAATAAGCCTTGGGAGGACGAAAATGACCTTAATGTTCAAACAATGACACAAATGTACTGATTGGATGCACAAGATTTATTAAAAACCCTAATTGGACGAGACTAAGCATTAGGAGGACGAGAATGACCTAAATGTTCAACCAATGACACAAATGTACTTATTGGATGCACAAGATTGGTTAAAAACCCTAATTGGACGAGAATAAGCCTTGGGAAAACGAAAAATGACCTAAATGTTCAAATAATGACACAAATGTACTAATTGGATGCACAAGATTGGTTAAAAACCCTAAATTGGACAAGAATATGCCTTGGGAGGACAAAAATGACCTAAATGTTCAAACAATGACACAAAATCACTTATTGGATGCACAAGATTGGTTATAAACCCTAATTGGACAAGAATAAGCCTTGGGAGGACAAAAATGACCTAAATGTTCAAACAATGACACAAATGTAATGATTGGATGCACAAGATTGGTTAAAAACCCTAATTGGACGAGAATAAGCCTAGGGAGGACGAAAATGACCTAAATGTTCAACCAATGACACAAAATCACTTATTGGATGCACAAGATTGGCTAAAAACCCTAATTGGACGAGAATAAGCCTTGGGAGGACGAAAATGACCGAAATGTTCAACCAATGACACAAATGTACTTATTGGATGCACAAGATTGGTTAAAACCATTAATTGTACGAGAATAAGCCTTGGGAGTACGAAAATGACCTAAATGTTCAACCAATGACACAAATGTAGTTATTGGATGCACAAGATTGGTTAAAAACCTTAATTGGACGAGAATAAGCCTTGGGAGGACGAAAATGACCTAAATGATCAAACAATGACACAAAATCACTTATTGGATGCACAAGATTGGTTAAAAACCCTAATTGTACGACAATAAGCCTTGGGAGGACGAAAATGACCTAAATGTTCAACCAATGACACAAAATCACTTATTGCATGCACAAGATTGGTTAAAAACCCTAATTGGACGAGAATAAGCCTTAGGAGGACGAAAATGACCTAAATGTTCAAACAATGACACAAAATCACTTATTGGATGCACAAGATTGGTTCAAAACCCTAATTGGACGAGAATAAGCCTAGGGAGGACGAAAATGACCTAAATGTTCAACCAATGACACAAAATCACTTATTGGATGCACAAGATTGGTTAATAACCCTAATTGGACGAGAATAAGCCTAGGGAGGACGAAAATGACCTAAATGTTCAACCAATGACACAAAATCACTTATTGGATGCACAAGATTGGTTCAAAACCCTAATTGGACGAGAATAAGACTTGGGAGGACGAAAATGAGCTAAATGTTCAAACAATGACACAAAATCACTTATTGGATGCACAAGATTGGTTCAAAACCCTAATTGGACGAGAATAAGCCTAGGGAGGACGAAAATGACCTAAATGTTCAACCAATGACACAAAATCACTTATTGGATGCACAAGATTGGTTCAAAACCCTAATTGGACGAGAATAAGCCTTGGGAGGACGAAAATGACCTAAATGTTCAAACAATAACACAAAATCACTTATTGGATTCACAAGATTGGTTCAAAACCATAATTGGACGAGAATAAGCCTAGGGAGGACGAAAATGACCTAAATGTTCAACCAATGACACAAAATCACTTATTGGATGCACAAGATTGGTTAAAAACCCTAATTGGACGAGAATAAGCCTAGGGAGGACGAAAATGACGTAAATGTTCAACCAATGACACAAAATCACTTATTGGATGCACAAGATTGGTTAAAAACCCTAATTGGACGAGAATAAGCTTTTGGAGGACATAAATGACCTAAATGTTCAACCAATGACACAAATGTACTTATTGGATGCACAAGATTGGTTAAAAACCCTAATTGGACGAGAATAAGCCTTGGAAGGACGAAAATGACCTAAATGTTCAACCAATGACACAAAATCACTTATTGGATGCACAAGATTGTTTAAAAACCCTAATTGGACGAGAATAAGCCTAGGGAGGACGAAAATGACCTAAATGTTCAACCAATGACACAAATAAACTTATTGGATGCACAAGATTGGTTAAAAACCCTAATTGGACGAGAATAAGCTTACGGAGGACGAAAATGACCTAAATGTTCAACCAATGACACAAAATCACTTATTGGATGCACAGGATTGGTTAAAAACCCTAATTGGACGAGAATAAGCCTTGGGAGGACGAAAATGACCTAAATGTTCAACCAATGGCACAAAATCACTTATTGGATGCACAAGATTGTTAAAAAACCCTAATTGGACGAGAATAAGCCTAGGGAGGACGAAAATAACCTAAATGTTCAACCAATGACACAAAATCATTTATTGGATGCACAAGATTGTTTAAAAACCCTAATTGGACGAGAATAAGCCTAGGGAGGACGAAAATGACCTAAATGTTCAACCAATGACACAAATAAACTTATTGGATGCACAAGATTGGTTAAAAACCCTAATTGGACGAGAATAAGCTTACGGAGGACGAAAATGACCTAAATGTTCAACCAATGACACAAAATCACTTATTGGATGCACAAGATTGGTTAAAAACCGTAATTGGACGAGAATAAGCTTTTAGAGGACATAAATGACCTAAATGTTCAACCAATGACACAAATGTACTTATTGGATGCACAAGATTGGTTAAAAACCCTAATTGGACGAGAATAAGCCTTGGGAGGACGAAAATGACCTAAATGTTCAACCAATGACACAAAATCACTTATTGGATGCACAAGATTGGTTAAAAACCCTAATTGGACGAGAATAAGCCTTGGGAGGAAGAAAATGACCTAAATGTTCAACCAATGACACTAAATCACTTATTGGATGCACAAGATTGCTTAAAAACCCTAATTGGACGAGAATAAGCCTTGGGAGGACGAAAATGACCTAAATGTTCAACCAATGACACAAAATCACTTATTGGATGCACAAGATTGGTTAAAAACCCTAATTGGACGAGAATAAGCCTTGGGAGGACGAAAATGACCTAAATGTTCAACCAATGACACAAAATAACTTATCAGATGCACAAGATTGGGTAAAAACCCTAATTGGACGAGAAAAAGAGTAGGGAGGACGAAAATGACCTAAATATTCAACCAATGACACAAATGTACTTATTGGATGCACAAGATTGGTTAAAAAACCTAATTGGACGAGAATAAGCCTAGGGAGGACGAAAATGACCTAAATGTTCAACCAATGACACAAAATCACTTATTGGATGCACAAGATTGGTTAAAAACCCTAATTGGACGAGAATAAGCCTAGGGAGGAAAAAATGACCTAAATGTTCAACCAATGACACAAATGTACATATTGGATGCACAAGATTGGTTAAAAACCCTAATTGGACGAGAATAAGCCTAGAGAGGACGAAAATGACCTAAATTTTCAACAAATTACACAAAATAACTTATTGGATGCAAAAGATTGGTTAAAAACCCTAATTGGACGAGAATAAGCCTAGGGAGGACGAAAATGACCTAAATGTTCAACCAAATACACAAAATCACTTAGTTGATGCACAAGATTGGTTAATAACCCTATTGGATGAGAATAAGCCTTGGGCGGACGAAAATGATCTAAATGTTCAATCAATGACACAAGTGTACTTATTGGATGCACAAGATTGGTTAAAAATCCTAATTGGACGAGAATAAGCCTAGGGAGGACGAAAATGACCTAAATGTTCAACCAATGACACAAAATCACTTATTGGATGCACAAGATTGGTTAAAAACCCTAATTGGACGAGAATAAGCCTAGGGAGGACGAAAATGACCTAAATGTTCAACCAATGACACAAATGTACTTATTGGATGCACAAGATTGGTTAAAAACCCTAATTGGACGAGAATAAGCTTAGGGAGGACGAAACTGACCTAAATGTTTCACCAATGACACAAATGTACTTATTGGTAGCACAAGATTGGTTAAATACCCTGATTGGACGAGAATAAGTCTAGGGAGGACGAAAATGACCTAAATATTCAACCAATGACACAAAATCACTTATTGGATGCACAAGATTGGTTAAAAACCCTAATTGGACGAGAATAAGCCTTGGGAGGACGAAAATGACCTAAATGTTCAACCAATGACACAAAATCACTTATTGGATGAACAAGATTGGTTACAAACCCTAATTGGACGAGAATAAGCCTAGGGAGGACGAAAATGACCTAAATGTTCAACCAATGACACAAAATCACTTATTGGATGCACAAGATTGGTTAAAAACCCTAATTGGACGAGAATAAGCCTAGGGAGGACGAAAATGACCTAAATGTTCAACCAAAGACACAAAATCACTTATTGGATGCACAAGATTGGTTAAAAACGCTAATTGGACGAGAATAAGCCTTGGGAGGACGAAAATGACCTAAATGTTCAACCAATGACACAAAATCACTTATTGGATGCACAAGATTGGTTAAAAACCCTAATTGGACGAGAATAAGCCTAGGGAGGACGAAAATGACCTAAATGTTCAACCAATGACACAAAAACACTTATTTGATGCACATGATTGGTTAAAAACCCTGATTGGACGAGAATAAGCCTTGGGAGGACGAAAATAACCTAAATGTTCAACCAATGACACAAAATTACTTATTGGATGCACAAAATTGGTTAAAAACCCTAATTGGACGAGAATAAGCTTTGGGAGGACGAAAATGACCTAAATGTTCAACCAATGACACAAATGTACTTATTGGATGCACAAGATTGGTTAAAAACCCTAATTGGAAGAGAATAAGCCTTGGGAGGACGAAAATGACCTAAATGTTCAACCAATGAGGCAAAATTACTTATTGAATGCACAAGATTGGTTAAAAACCCTAATTGGACGAGAATAAGCCTAGGGAGGACGAAAATGACCTAAATGTTCAACCAATGACACAAAATCACTTATTGGATGCACAAGATTGGTTAAAAACCCTAATTGGACGAGAATAAGCCTAGGGAGGACGAAAATGACCTAAATGTTCAACCAATGACACAAAATCACTTATTGGATGCACAAGATTAGTTAAAAAACCCTAATTGGACGAGAATAAGCCTAGGGAGGACGAAAATGACCTAAATGTTCAACCAATGACACAAATAAACTTATTGGATTCATAAGATTGGTTAAAAACCCTAATTGGACGAGAATAAGCCTAGGGAGGACGAAAATGACCTAAATGTTCAACCAATGACACAAAATAACTTATTGGATGCACAAGATTAGTTAAAAAACCCTAATTGGACGAGAATAAGCCTAGGGAGGACGAAAATGACCTAAATGTTCAACCAATGACACAAAATCACTTATTGGATGCACAAGATTGGTTAAAAACCCTAATTGGACGAGAATAAGCCTAGGGAGGACGAAAATGACCTAAATGTTCAACCAATGACACAAAATCACTTATTGGATGCACAAGATTGGTTAAAAACCCTAATTGGACGAGAATAAGCCTAGGGAGGACGAAAATGACCCAAATGTTCAACCAATGACATAAAATCACTTATTGGATGCACAAGATTGGTTAAAAACCCTAATTGGACGAGAATAAGCCTAGGGAGGACGAAAATGACCTAAATGTTCAACCAATGACACAAAATCACTTATTGGATGCACAAGATTGGTTAAAAACCCTAATTGGACGAGAATAAGCCTAGGGAGGACGAAAATGACCTAAATGTTCAACCAATGACACAAATGTAATTATTGGATGCACAAGATTGGTTAAAAACCCTAATTTGACAAGAATAAGCCTTGGGAGGACGAAAATGACGTAAATTTTCAACCAATGACACAAAATCACTTATTGGATGCACAAGATTGGTTAAAAACCCTTATTGGACGAGTATAAGCCTTGGGAGGACGAAGATGACCTAAATGTTCAACCAATGACACAAATGTACTTATTGGATGCACAAGATTGGTTAAAACCCCTAATTGGACGAGAATAAGCCTAGGGAGGACGAAAATGACCTAAATGTTCAACCAATGACACAAAATCACTTATTGGATGCACAAGAATGGTTCAAAACCCTAATTGGACGAGAATAAGCCTAGGGAGGACGAAAATGACCTAAATGTTCAACCAATGACACAAAATCACTTATTGGATGCACAAGATTGGTTAAAAACCCTAATTGGACAAGAATAAGCCTAGGGAGGACGAAAATGACCTAAATGTTCAACCAATGACACAAATGTAATTATTGGATGCACAAGATTGGTTAAAAACCCTAATTGGACAAGAATAAGCCTTGGGAGGACGAAAATAACGTAAATGTTCAACCAATGACACAAAATCACTTATTGGATGCACAAGATTGGTTCAAAACCCTAATTGGACGAGAATATCCCTTGGGAAAACGAAAATGACCTAAATGTTCAACCAATGACACAAATCTACTTATTGGATGCACAAGATTGGTTAAAAACCCTAATTGGACGAGAATAAGCCTAGGGAAGACAAAAATGACCTAAATGTTCAACCAATGACACAAATGTACTTATTGGATGCAAAAGATTAGTTAAAAACCCTAATTGGATGAGAATAAGCCTAGGAAGAATGAAAATTACCGAAATGTTC
>JBBPBP010000467.1:0-30234 GCA_037974735.1 Cicer chorassanicum
AACCAATCTTGTGCATCCAATAAGTGATTTTGTGTCATTGGTTGAACATTTAGGTCATTTTCGTCCTCCCTAGGCTTATTCTCGTCCAATTAGGGTTTTTAACCAATCTTGTGCATCCAATAACTACATTTGTGTCATTGGTTGAACATTTAGGTCATTTTCGTCCTCCCAAGGCTGATTCTCGTACAATTAATGGTTTTAACCAATCTTGTGCATCCAATAAGTGATTTTGTGTCTTGGTTGAACATTTCGGTAATTTTCATTCTTCCTAGGCTTATTCTCATCCAATTAGGGTTTTTAACTAATCTTTTGCATCCAATAAGTACATTTGTGTCATTGGTTGAACATTTAGGTCATTTTCGTCTTCCCTAGGCTTATTCTCGTCCAATTAGGCTTTTTAACCAATCTTGTGCATCCAATAAGTGATTTTGTTTCATTGGTTGGACATTTAGGTCATTTTCGTCCTCCCAAGGCTTATTCTCGTCCAATTAGGGTTTTTAACCAATCTTGTGCATCCAATAAGTACATTTGTGTCATTGGTTGAACATTTAGGTCATTTTTGTCCTCCCAAGGCTTATTCTCGTCCAATTCGGGTTTTTAACCAATCTTGTGCATCCAATAAGTGATTTTGTGTCATTGGTTGAACATTTAGGTCATTTTCGTCCTCCCAAGGCTTATTCTCGTCCAATTAGGGTTTTTAACCAATCTTGTGCATCCAATAAGGATATTTGTGTCATTGGTTGAACATTTAGGTCATTTTCGTCCTCCCTAGGCTTATTCTCGTCCAATTAGGGTTTTTAACCAATCTTGTGCATCCAATAAGTGATTTTGTGTCATTGGTTGAACATTTAGGTCATTTTCGTCCTCCCAAGGCTTATTCTCGTCCAATTAGGGTTTTTAACCAATCTTGTGCATTCAATAAGTGATTTTGTGTCACTGGTTGAACATTTAGGTCATTTTCGTCCTCCCTAGGCTTATTCTCGTCCAATTAGGGTTTTTAACCAATCTTGTGCATCCAATAAGTGATTTTGTGTCATTGGTTGAACATTTAGGTCATTTTCGTCCTCCCTAGGCTTATTTTGTCCAATTAGGGTTTTTAACCAATCTTGTGCATCCAATAAGTGATTTTGTGTCATTGGTTGAACATTTAGGTCATTTTCGTCCTCCCTAGGCTTATTCTCGTCCAATTAGGGTTTTTAACCAATCTTGTGCATCCAATAAGTGATTTTGTGTCATTGGTTGAACATTTAGGTCATTTTCGTCCTCCCTAGGCTTGTTCTCGTCTAGTTAGGGTTTTTAACCAATCTTGTGCATCCAATAAGTACATTTGTGTCATTGGTTGAACAATTAGGTCATTTTCGTCCTCCCAAGGTTTATTCTCGTCCAATTAGGGTTTTTAACCAATCTTGTGCATCCAATAAGTGATTTTGTGTCATTGGTTGAACATTTAGGTCATTTTCGTCCTCCCTAGGCTTATTCTCGTCCAATTAGGGTTTTTTAACAATCCCTTGCATCCAATAAGTGATTTTGTGTCATTGGTTGAACATTTAGGTCATTTTCGTCCTCCCTAGGCTTATTCTCGTCCAATTAGGGTTTTTAACCAATCTTGTGCATCCAATAAGTGATTTTGTGCCATTGGTTGAACATTTAGGTCATTTTCGTCCTCCCAAGGCTTATTCTCGTCCATTTAGGGTTTTTAACCAATCTTGTGCATCCAATAAGTCATTTGTGTCATTGGTTGAACATTTAGGTCATTTATGTCCTTCAAAAGCTTATTCTCGTCCAATTAGGGTTTTTAACCAATGTTGTGCATCCAATAAGTGATTTTGTGTCATTGGTTGAACATTTAGGTCATTTTCGTCCTCCCTAGGCTTATTCTCGTCCAATTAGGGTTTTTAACCAATCTTGTGCATCCAATAAGTGATTTTGTGTCATTGGTTGAACATTTAGGTCATTTTCGTCCTCCCTAGGCTTATTCTCTTCTAATTAGGGTTTTTAACCAATCTTGTGCATCCAATAAGTGATTTTGTGTCATTGGTTGAACATTTAGGTCATTTTCGTCCTCCCTAGGCTTATTCTCGTCCAATTAGGGTTTTTAACCAATCTTGTGCATCCAATAACTACATTTGTGTCATTGGTTGAATATTTAGGTCATTTTCGTCCTCCCAAGGCCTATTCTCGTCCAATTAGGGTTTTTAACCAATCTTGTGCATACAATAAGTGATTTTGTGTCATTGGTTGAACATTTATGTCATTTTCATCCTCCCAAGGCTTATTCTCGTCGAATTAGGGTTTTTAACCAATCTTATGCATCCAATAAGTACATTTGTGGCATTGGTTGAACATTTAGGTCATTTTCGTCCTCCCTAGGCTTATTCTCGTCCAATTAGGGTTTTTAACCAATCTTGTGCATCCAATAAGTGATTTTGTGTCATTGGTTGAACATTTAGGTCATTTTCGTCCTCCCTAGGCTTATTCTCGTCCCATTAGGGTTTTTAAACCAATCTTGTGCATCCAATAAGTGATTTTGTGTCATTGGTTGAACATTTAGGTCATTTTCGTCCTCCCTAGGCTTATTTTCGTTCAATTAGGGTTTTTTAACAATCTTGTGCATCCAATAAGTGATTTTGTGCCATTGGTTGAACATTTAGGTCATTTTCGTCCTCCCTAGGCTTATTCTCGTCCAATTAGGGTTTTTAACCAATCTTGTGCATCCAATAAGTGATTTTGTGTCATTGGTTGAACATTTAGGTCATTTTCGTCCTCCCTAGTCTTATTCTCGTCTAATTAGGGTTTTTAACCAATCTTGTGCATCCAATAATTACATATGTGTCATTGGTTGAACATTTAGGTCATTTTCGTCCTCCCTAGGCTTATTCTCGTCCAATTAGGGTTTTTAACCAATCTTGTGCATCCAATAAGTGATTTTGTGTCATTGGTTGAACATTTAGGTCATTTTCGTCCTCCCAAAGCTTATTCTCGTCCAATTAGGATTTTTAACTAATCTTGTGCATCCAATAAGTGATTTTGTGTCATTGGTTGAACATTTAGGTCATTTTCGTCCTCCTTAGGCTTATTCTCGTCCAATTAGGGTTTTTAACCAATCTTGTGCATCCAATAAGTGATTTTGTGTCATTGGTTGAACATTTAGGTCATTTTCGTCCTCCAAAGGCTTATTCTCGTCCAATTAGGGTTTTTAACCAATCTTGTGCTTCCAATAAGTGATTTTGTGTCATTGGTTGAACATTTAGGTCATTTTCGTCCTCCCTAGGCTTATTCTCGTCCAATTAGGGGTTTTAACCAATCTTGTGCATCCAATAAGTAATTTTGTCTCATTGGTTGAACATTTAGGTCATTTTCGTCCTCCCAATGCTTATTCTCGTCCAATTAGGGTTTTTAACCAATCTTGTGCATCCAATAAGTGATTTTGTGTCATTGGTTGAACATTTAGATCATTTTCGTCCTCCCTATGCTTATTCTCGTCCAATTAGGGTTTTTAACCAATCTTGTGCATCCAATAAGTACATTTGTGTCATTGGTTGAACATTTAGGTCATTTTCGTCCTCCCTAGGCTTATTCTCGTCCAATTAGGGTTTTTAACCAATCTTGTGCATCCAATAAGTGATTTTGTGTCATTGGTTGAACATTTAGGTCATTTTCGTCCTCCCTAGGCTTATTCTCGTCCAATTAGGGTTTTTAACCAATCTTGTGCATCCAATAAGTGATTTTGTGTCATTGGTTGAACATTTAGGTCATTTTCGTCCTCCCTAGGCTTATTCTCGTCCAATTAGGGTTTTTTAACTAATCTTGTGCATCCAATAAGTTATTTTGTGTCATTGGTTGAACATTTAGGTCATTTTCGTCCTCCCTAGGCTTATTCTCGTCCAATTAGGGTTTTTAACCAATCTTATGAATCCAATAAGTTTATTTGTGTCATTGGTTGAACATTTAGGTCATTTTCGTCCTCCCTAGGCTTATTCTCGTCCAATTAGGGTTTTTTAACTAATCTTGTGCATCCAATAAGTGATTTTGTGTCATTGGTTGAACATTTAGGTCATTTTCGTCCTCCCTAGGCTTATTCTCGTCCAATTAGGGTTTTTAACCAATCTTGTGCATCCAATAAGTGATTTTGTGTCATTGGTTGAACATTTAGGTCATTTTCGTCCTCCCTAGGCTTATTCTCGTCCAATTAGGGTTTTTAACCAATCTTGTGCATCCAATAGGTGATTTTGTGTCATTTGTTGAACATTTAGGTCATTTTCGTCCTCCCTTAGCTTATTCTCGTCCAATTAGGGTTTTTAACCAATCTTGTGCATCCAATAAGTACATTTGTGTCATTGGTTGAACATTTAGGTCATTTTCGTCCTCCCTAGGCTTATTCTCGTCCAATTAGGGTTTTTAACCAATCTTGTGCATCCAATAAGTACATTTGTGTCCTTGGTTGAATATTTAGGTCATTTTCGTCCTCCCAAGGCTTATTCTCGTCCAATTAGGGTTTTTAACCAATCTTGTGCATCCAATAAGTACATTTGTGTCATTGGTTGAACATTTAGGTCATTTTTGTCCTCCCAAGGCTTATTCTCGTCCAATTAGGGGTTTTAACCAATCTTTTGCATCCAATAAGTACATTTGTGTCATTGGTTGAACATTTAGGTCATTTTCGTCCTCCCAAGGCTTATTCTCGTTCAATTAGGTTATTTAACAAATCTTGTGCATCCAATAAGTGATTTTGTTTCATTGGTTGAACATTTAGGTCATTTTCGTCCTCCCAAGGCTTATTCTCGTCCAATTAGGGTTTTTAACCAATCTTTTGCATCCAATAAGTAGATTTGTGTCATTGGTTGAACATTTAGGTCATTTTTCGTTTTCCCAAGGCTTATTCTCGTCCTATTAGGGTTTTTAACCAATCTTGTGCATCCAATAAGTACATTTGTGTCATTGGTTGAACATTTAGGTAATTTTCGTCCTCCTAATGCTTAGTCTCGTCCAATTAGGGTTTTTAATAAATCTTGTGCATCCAATCAGTACCTTTGTGTCATTGTTTGAACATTTAGGTCATTTTCGTCCTCCCAAGGCTTATTCTCGTCCAATTAGGGTTTATAACCAGTCTTGTGCATCCAATAAGTGATTTTGTGTCACTGTTTGAACATTTAGGTCATTTTCGTCCTCCCAAGGCTTATTCTCGTCCAATTAGGGTTTATAACCAATCTTGTGCATCCAATAAGTACATTTGTGTCATTGGTTGAACATTTAGGTCATTTTCGTCCTCCATAGGCTTATCCTCGTCCAATTAGGATTTTTAACCAATCTTGTGCATCCAATAAGTACATTTGTGTCATTGGTTGAACATTTCGGTCATTTTCGTCCTCCCAAGGCTTATTCTCGTCCAATTAGGGTTTTTAGCCAATCTTGTGCATCCAATAAGTGATTTTGTGTCATTGGTTGAACATTTAGGTCATTTTCGTCCTCCCTAGGCTTATTCTCGTCCAATTAGGGTTTTTAACCAATCTTATGCATCCAATCATTACATTTGTGTCATTGTTTGAACATTTAGGTCATTTTCGTCCTCCCAAGGCTTATTCTTGTCCAATTAGGGTTTATAACCAATCTTGTGCATCCAATAAGTGATTTTGTGTCATTGTTTGAACATTTAGGTCATTTTTGTCCTCCCAATGCGTATTCTCGTCCAATTAGGGTTTTTAACCAATCTTGTGCATCCAATTAGTAGATTTGTGTCATTGGTTGAACATTTAGGTCATTTTTCGTTTTCCCAAGGCTTATTCTCGTCCAATTAGGGTTTTTAACCAATCTTGTGCATCCAATAAGTACATTTGTGTCATTGGTTGAACATTTAGGTCATTTTCGTCCTCCTAATGCTTAGTCTCGTCCAATTAGTGTTTTTAATAAATCTTGTGCATCCAATCAGTACATTTGTGTCATTGTTTGAACATTTAGGTCATTTTCGTCCTCCCAAGGCTTATTCTCGTCCAATTAGGGTTTATAACCAGTCTTATGCATCCAATAAGTGATTTTGTGTCATTGTTTGAACATTTAGGTCATTTTCGTCCTCCCAAGGCTTATTCTCGTCCAATTAGGGTTTTTAACCAATCTTGTGCATCCAATAAGTAGATTTGTGTCATTGGTTGAACATTTAGGTCATTTTCGTTTTCCCAAGGCTTATTCTCGTCCAATTAGGGTTTTGATCCAATCTTGTGCATCCAATAAGTGATTTTGTGTCATTGGTTGAACATTTACGTTATTTTCGTCCTCCCAAGGCTTATTCTTGTCCAATTAGGGTTTTTAACCAATCTTGTGCATCCAATAATTACATTTGTGTCATTGGTTGAACATTTAGGTCATTTTCGTCCTCCCTAGGCTTATTCTTGTCCAATTAGGGTTTTTAACCAATCTTGTGCATCCAATAAGTGATTTTGTGTCATTGGTTGAACATTTAGGTCATTTTCGTCCTCCCTAGGCTTATTCTCGTCCAATTAGGGTTTTGAACCATTCTTGTGCATCCAATAAGTGATTTTGTGTCATTGGTTGAACATTTAGGTCATTTTCGTCCTCCCTAGGCTTATTCTCGTCCAATTAGGGGTTTTAACCAATCTTGTGCATCCAATAAGTACATTTGTGTCATTGGTTGAACATTTAGGTCATCTTCGTCCTCCCAAGGCTTATACTCGTCCAATAAGGGTTTTTAACCAATCTTGTGCATCCAATAAGTGATTTTGTGTCATTGGTTGAAAATTTACGTCATTTTCGTCATCCCAAGGCTTATTCTTGTCCAATTAGGGTTTTTAACCAATCTTGTGCATCCAATAATTACATTTGTGTCATTGGTTGAACATTTAGGTCATTTTCGTCCTCCCTAGGCTTATTCTCGTCCAATTAGGGTTTTTAACCAATCTTGTGCATCCAATAAGTACATTTGTGTCATTGGTTGAACATTTAGGTCATTTTCGTCCTCCCGAGGCTTATTGTCGTCCAATTAGGGTTTTTAACCAATCTTGTGCATCCAATAAGTGATTTTGTGTCATTGGTTGAACATTTAGGTCATTTTCGTCCTCCCAAGGCTTATTCTCGTCCAATTAGGGTTTTTAACCAATCTTGTGCATCCAATAAGTGATTTTGTGTCATTGGTTAAACATTTAGGTCATTTTCGTCCTCCCAAGGCTTATTCTCGTCCAATTAGGGTTTTTAACCAATCTTGTCCATCCAATAAGTACATTTTTGTCATTTGTTGAACATTTAGGACATTTTCGTCCTCCCAAGGCTTATTCTAGTCCAATTAGGGTTTTTAACCAATCTTGTGCATCCAATAAGTGATTTTGTGTCATTGGTTGAACATTTAGGTCATTTTCGTCCTCCCTAGGCTTATTCTCGTCCAATTAGGGTTTTTAACCAATCTTGTGCATCCAATAAGTACATTTGTGTCATTGGTTGAACATTTAGGTCATTTTCGTCCTCCCAATGCTTATTCTCGTCCAATTAGGGTTTTTAACCAATATTGTGCATCCAATAAGTGATTTTGTGTCATTGGTTGAACATTTAGGTCATTTTCGTCCTCCCAAGGCTTATTCTCGTCCAATTAGGGTTTTTAACCAATCTTGTGCATCCAATAAGTACATTTGTGTCATTGGTTGAACATTTAGGTCATTTTCGTCCTCCCTAGGCTTTTTCTCATCCATTTAGGGGTTTTAACCAATCTTGTGCATCCAATAAGTGATTTTGTGTCATTGGTTGAACATTTAGGTCATTTTCGTCCTCCCTAGGCTTATTCTCGTCCAATTAGGGTTTTTAACCAATCTTGTGCATCCAATAAGTACATTTGTGTCATTGGTTGAACATTTAGGTCATTTTCGTCCTCCCTAAGCTTATTCTGGTCCAATTAGGGTTTTTAACCAATCTTGTGCATCCAATAAGTGATTTTGTGTCATTGGTTGAACATTTAGGTCATTTTCGTCCTCCCAAGGCTTATTCTCGTCCAATTAGGGTTTTTAACCAATCTTGTGCATCCAATAACTGAGTTTGTGTCATTGGTTGAACATTTAGGTCATTTTCGTCCTCCCTAGGCTTATTCTCGTCCAATTAGGGTTTTTAACCAATCTTGTGCATCCAATAAGTACATTTGTGTCATTGGTTGAACATTTAGGTCATTTTTGTCCTCCCTAGTCTTATTCTTGTCCAATTAGGGTTTTTAACCAATCTTGTGCATCCAATAAGTACATTTGTGTCATTGGTTGAACATTTAGGTCATTTTCGTCCTCCCAAGGCTTATTCTCGTCCAATTAGGGTTTTTAACCATTCTTGTGCATTCAATAAGTGATTTTGTGTCATTGGTTGAACATTTAGGTCATTTTCGTCCTCCCTAGGCTTATTCTCGTCCAATTAGGGTTTTTAACCAATCTTGTGCATCCAATAAGTACATTTGTGTCATTGGTTGAACATTTAGGTCATTTTCGTCCTCCCAAGGCTTATTCTCGTCCAATTAGGGTTTTTAACCAATCTTGTGCATCCAATAAGTGATTTTGTGTCAATTGTTTAACATTTAGGTCATTTTCGTCCTCCCTAGGCTTATTCTCGTCCAATTAGGGTTTTTAACCAATCTTGTGCATCCAATAAGTGATTTTGTGTCATTGGTTGAACATTTAGGTCATTTTCGTCCTCCCTAGGCTTATTCTCGTCCAATTAGGGTTTTTAACTAATCTTGTGCATCCAATAAGTACATTTGTGTCATTGATTGAACATTAAGGTCATTTTCGTCCTCCCTAGGCTTATTGTCGTCCAATTAGAGTTTTTAACCAATCTTGTGCATCCAATAAGTACATTTGTGTCAACGGTTGAACATTTAGGTCATTTTCGTCCTCCCTAGGCTTATTCTCGTCCAATTAGGGTTTTTAACCAATCTTGTGCATCCAATAAGTGATTTTGTGTCATTGGTTGAACATTTAGGTCATTTTCGTCCTCCCTAGGCTTATTCTCGTCCAATTAGGGTTTTTAACCAATCATGCGCATCCAAGAAGTGATTTTGTGTCATTGGTTGAACATTTAGGTCATTTTCGTCCTCCCTAGGCTTATTCTCGTCCAATTAGGGTTTTTAACCAATCTTGTGCATCCAATAAGTACATTTGTGTCATTGGTTGAACATTTAGGTCATTTTCGTCCTCCCTAGGCTTATTCTCGTCCAATTAGGGTTTTTAACCAATCTTGTGCATCCAATAAGTGATTTTGTGTCATTGGTTGAACATTTAGGTCATTTTCGTCCTCCCTAGGCTTATTCTCGTCCAATTAGGGTTTTTAACCAATCTTGTGCATCCAATAGGTGATTTTGTGTCATTTGTTGAACATTTAGGTCATTTTCGTCCTCCCTTAGCTTATTCTCGTCCAATTAGGGTTTTTAACCAATCTTGTGCATCCAATAAGTACATTTGTGTCATTGGTTGAACATTTAGGTCATTTTCGTCCTCCCTAGGCTTATTCTCGTCCAATTAGGGTTTTTAACCAATCTTGTGCATCCAATAAGTGATTTTGTGCCATTTGTCGAACATTTAGGTCATTTTCGTCCTCCCAAGGCTTATTCTCGTCCAATTAGGGTTTTTAACCAATCTTGTGCATCCAATAAGTACATTTGTGTCATTGGTTGAACATTTAGGTCATTTTCGTCCTCCCTAGGCTTATTCTCGTCCAATTAGGGTTTTTAACCAATCTTGTGCATCCAATAAGTACATTTGTGTCATTGGTTGAACATTTAGGTCATTTTCGTCCTCCCTTGGCTTATTCTCGTCCATTTCGGGTTTTTAACCAATCTTGTGCATCGAATAAGTGATTTTGTGTCATTGGTTGAACATTTAGGTCATTTTCGTCCTCCCTATGCTTATTCTCGTCCAATTAGGGTTTTTAACCAATCTTGTGCATCCAATAAGTACATTTGTGTCATTGGTTGAACATTTAGGTCATTTTCGTCCTCCCAAGGCTTATTCTCGTCCAATTAGGGGTTTTAACCAATCTTTTGCATCCAATAAGTGATTTTGTGTCATTGTTTGAACATTTAGGTCATTTTTGTCCTCCCAATGCTTATTCTCGTCCAATTAGGGTTTTTAACCAATCTTGTGCATCCAATTAGTAGATTTGTGTCATTGGTTGAACATTTAGGTCATTTTTCGTTTTCCCAAGGCTTATTCTCGTCCAATTAGGGTTTTTAACCAATCTTGTGCATCCAATAAGTACATTTGTGTCATTGGTTGAACATTTAGGTCATTTTCGTCCTCTTAATGCTTAGTCTCGTCCAATTAGGGTTTTTAATAAATCTTGTGGATCCAATCAGTATATTTGTGTCATTGTTTGAACATTTAGGTCATTTTCGTCCTCCCAAGGCTTATTCTCGTCCAATTAGGGTTTATAACCAGTCTTATGCATCCAATAAGTGATTTTGTGTCATTGTTTGAACATTTAGGTCATTTTCGTCCTCCCAAGGCTTATTCTCGTCCAATTAGGGTTTTTAACCAATCTTGTGCATCCAATAACTACATTTGTGTCATTGGTTGAACATTTAGGTCATTTTCGTCCTCCCAAGGCTTATTCTCGTACAATTAATGGTTTTAACCAATCTTGTGCATCCAATAAGTACATTTGTGTCATTGGTTGAACATTTCGGTCATTTTCGTCCTCCCAAGGCTTATTCTCGTCCAATTAGGGTTTTTAGTCAATCTTGTGCATCCAATAAGTGATTTTGTGTCATTGGTTGAACATTTAGGTCATTTTCGTCCTCCCTAGGCTTATTCTCGTCCAATTAGGGTTTTTAACCAATCTTGTGCATCCAATAAGTGATTTTGTGTCATTGGTTGAACATTTAGGTCATTTTCGTCCTCCCTAGGCTTATTCTCGTCCAATTAGGGTTTTTTAACTAATCTTGTGCATCCAATAAGTTATTTTGTGTCATTGGTTGAACATTTAGGTCATTTTCGTCCTCCCTAGGCTTATTCTCGTCCAATTAGGGTTTTTAACCAATCTTATGAATCCAATAAGTTTATTTGTGTCATTGGTTGAACATTTAGGTCATTTTCGTCCTCCCTAGGCTTATTCTCGTCCAATTAGGGTTTTTTAACTAATCTTGTGCATCCAATAAGTGATTTTGTGTCATTGGTTGAACATTTAGGTCATTTTCGTCCTCCCTAGGCTTATTCTCGTCCAATTAGGGTTTTTAACCAATCTTGTGCATCCAATAAGTGATTTTGTGTCATTGGTTGAACATTTAGGTCATTTTCGTCCTCCCTAGGCTTATTCTCGTCCAATTAGGGTTTTTAACCAATCTTGTGCATCCAATAAGTGATTTTGTGTCATTGGTTGAACATTTAGGTCATTTTCGTCCTCCCTAGGCTTATTCTCGTCCAATTAGGGTTTTAAACCAATCATGCGCATCCAATAAGTGATTTTGTGTCATTGGTTGAACATTTAGGTCATTTTCGTCCTCCCTAGGCTTATTCTCGTCCAATTAGGGTTTTTAACCAATCTTGTGCATCCAATAAGTGATTTTGTGTCATTGGTTGAACATTTAGGTCATTTTCGTCCTCCCTAGGCTTAATCTCGTCCAATTAAGGTTTTTAACCAATCTTTTGCATCCAATAAGTGATTTTGCGTCATTGGTTGAACATTTAGGTCATTTTCGTCCTCCCAAGGCTTATTCTCGTCCAATTAGGGTTTTTAACCAATCTTGTGCATCCAATAAGTGATTTTGTGTCATTGGTTGAACATTTAGGTCATTTTCGTCCTCCCAAGGCTTATTCTCGTCCAATTAGTGGTTTTAACCAATCTTGTGCATCCAATAAGTGATTTTGTGTCATTGGTTGAACATTTAGGTCATTTTCGTCCTCCCAAGGCTTATTCTCGTCCAATTAGGGTTTTTAACCAATCTTGTGCATCCAATAAGTACATTTGTGTCATTGGTTGAACATTTAGGTCATTTTCGTCCTCCCAAGGCTTATTCTCGTCCAACTAGGGTTTTTAACCAATCTTGTGCATCCAATAATTACATTTGTGTCATTGGTTGAACATTTAGGTCATTTTCGTCCTCCCTAGGCTTATTCTCGTCCAATTAGGGTTTTTAACCAATCTTGTGCATCCAATAAGTGATTTTGTGTCATTGGTTGAACATTTAGGTCATTTTCGTCCTCCCTTGGCTTATTCTCGTCCAATTAGGGTTTTGAACCTATCTTGTGCATCCAATAAGTGATTTTGTGTCATTGGTTGAACATTTAGGTCATTTTCGTCCTCCCTAGGCTTATTCTCGTCCAATTAGGGTTTTTAACCAACCTTGTGCATCCAATAAGTAATTTTGTGTCATTGGTTGAACATTTAGGTCATTTTCGTCCTCCCTAGGCTTATTCTCGTCCAATTAGGGTTTTGAACCAATCTTGTGCATCCAATAAGTGATTTTGTGTCATTGTTTGAACATTTAGGTCATTTTCGTCCTCCTAAGGCTTATTCTCGTCCAATTAGGGTTTTTAACCAATCTTGTGCATGCAATAAGTGATTTTGTGTCATTGGTTGAACATTTAGGTCATTTTCGTCCTCCCAAGGCTTATTGTCGTACCATTAGGGTTTTTAACCAATCTTGTGCATCCAATAAGTGATTTTGTGTCATTGTT
The DNA here is from genome assembly GCA_037974735.1 of Cicer chorassanicum. NCBI lineage: Eukaryota > Viridiplantae > Streptophyta > Magnoliopsida > Fabales > Fabaceae > Cicer > Cicer chorassanicum. The sequence goes on from JBBPBP010000467.1 coordinate 12,648, forward strand.
TGAACATTTAGGTCATTTTCGTCCTCCCAAGGCTTATTCTCGTCCAATTAAGGTTTTTAACCAATCTTGTGCATCCAATAACTACATTTGTGTCATTGGTTGAACATTTAGGTCATTTTCGTCCTCCCAAGGCTTATTCTCGTACAATTAATGGTTTTGAACCAATCTTGTGCATCCAATAAGTACATTTGTGTCATTGGTTGAACATTTCGGTCATTTTCGTCCTCCCAAGGCTTATTCTCGTCCAATTAGGGTTTTAAGCCAATCTTGTGCATCCAATAAGTGATTTTGTGTCATTGGTTGAACATTTAGGTCATTTTCGTCCTCCCTAGGCTTATTCTCGTCCAATTAGGGTTTTTAACTAATCTTGTGCATCCAATCATTACATTTGTGTCATTGTTTGAACATTTAGGTCATTTTCGTCCTCCCAAGGCTTATTCTTGTCCAATTAGGGTTTATAACCAATCCTGTGCATCCAATAAGTGATTTTGTGTCATTGTTTGAACATTTAGGTCATTTTTGTCCTCCCAATGCTTATTCTCGTCCAATTAGGGTTTTTAACCAATTTTGTGCATCCAATTAGTAGATTTGTGTCATTGGTTGAACATTTAGGTCATTTTTCGTTTTCCCAAGGCTTATTCTCTTCCAATTAGGGTTTTTAACCAATCTTGTGCATCCAATAAGTACATTTGTGTCATTGGTTGAACATTTAGGTCATTCTCGTCCTCCTAATGCTTAGTCTCATCCAATTAGGGTTTTTAATAAATCTTGTGCATCCAATCAGTACATTTGTGTCATTGTTTGAACATTTAGGTCATTTTCGTCCTCCGAAGGCTTATTCTCGTCCAATTAGGGTTTATAACCAGTCTTATGCATCCAATAAGTGATTTTGTGTCATTATTTGAACATTTAGGTCATTTTCGTCCTCCCAAGGCTTATTCTCGTCCAATTAGGGTTTTTAACCAATCTTGTGCATCCAATAAGTAGATTTGTGTCATTGGTTGAACATTTAGGTCATTTTCGTTTTCCCAAGGCTTATTCTCGTCCAATTAGGGTTTTGAACCAATCTTGTGCATCCAATAAGTGATTTTGTGTCATTGGTTGAACATTTACGTTATTTTCGTCCTCCCAAGGCTTATTCTTGTCCAATTAGGGTTTTTAACCAATCTTGTGCATCCAATAATTACATTTGTGTCATTGGTTGAACATTTAGGTCATTTTCGTCCTCCCTAGGCTTATTCTTGTCCAATTAGGGTTTTTAACCAATCTTGTGCATCCAATAAGTGATTTTGTGTCATTGGTTGAACATTTAGGTCATTTTCGTCCTCCCTAGGCTTATTCTCGTCCAATTAGGGTTTTGAACCATTCTTGTGCATCCAATAAGTGATTTTGTGTCATTGGTTGAACATTTAGGTCATTTTCGTCCTCCCTAGGCTTATTCTCGTCCAATTAGGGGTTTTAACCAATCTTGTGCATCCAATAAGTACATTTGTGTCATTGGTTGAACATTTAGGTCATCTTCGTCCTCCCAAGGCTTATACTCGTCCAATAAGGGTTTTTAACCAATCTTGTGCATCCAATAAGTGATTTTGTGTCATTGGTTGAAAATTTACGTCATTTTCGTCATCCCAAGGCTTATTCTTGTCCAATTAGGGTTTTTAACCAATCTTGTGCATCCAATAATTACATTTGTGTCATTGGTTGAACATTTAGGTCATTTTCGTCCTCCCTAGGCTTATTCTCGTCCAATTAGGGTTTTTAACCAATCTTGTGCATCCAATAAGTAATTTTGTGTCATTGGTTGAACATTTAGGTCATTTTCGTCCTCCCTAGGCTTATTCTCGTCCAAATAGGTTTTTTAACCAATCATGTGCATCCAATAAGTGATTTTGTGTCATTGGTTGAACATTTAGGTCATTTTCTTCCTCCCAAGGCTTATTCTCGTCCAATTAGGGTTTTTAACCAATCTTGTGCATCCAATAAGTGATTTTGTGTCATTGGTTGAACATTTAGGTCATTTTCGTCCTCCCAAGGCTTATTCTCGTCCAATTAGGGTTTTTAACCAATCTTGTGCATCCAATAAGTACATTTGTGTCATTGGTTGAACATTTAGGTCATTTTTCGTCCTCACAAGGCTTATTCTCGTCAAATTAGGGTTTTTAACCAATCTTGTGCATCCAATAAGTACATTTGTGTCATTGGTTGAACATTTAGGTCATTTTCGTCCTCCCAAGGCTTATTCTCGTCCAATTAGGGTTTTTAACCAATCTTATGCATCCAATAAGTGATTTTGTTTCATTGGTTGAACATTTAGGTCATTTTCGTCCTCCCAAGGCTTATTCTCGTCCAATTAGGGTTTTTAACCAATCTTGTGCATCCAATAAGTACATTTGTGTCATTGGTTGAACATTTAGGTCATTTTCGTCCTCCCAAGGCTTATTCTCGTCCAATTAGGGTTTTTAACCAATCTTGTGCATCCAATAAGTACATTTGTGTCATTGGTTGAACATTTAGGTCATTTTCGTCCTTCCAAGGCTTATTCTCGTCCAATTAGGGTTTTTAACCAATCTTGTGCATCCATAAGTGATTTTGTGTCATTGGTTAAACATTTAGGTCATTTTCGTCCTCCCAAGGCTTATTCTCGTCCAATTAGGGTTTTTAACCAATCTTGTGCATCCAATAAGTACATTTGTGTCATTGGTTGAACATTTAGGTCATTATCGTCCTCCTAAGGCTTATTCTCGTCCAATTAGGGTTTTTAACCAATCTTGTGCATCCAATAAGTGATTTTGTGTCATTGGTTGAACATTTAGGTCATTTTCGTCCTCCCAAGGCTTATTCTCGTCCAATTAGGGTTTTTAACCAATCTTGTGCATCCAATAAGTGATTTTGTGTCATTGGTTGAACATTTAGGTCATTTTCGTACTCCCAAGGCTTAGCCTCGTCATATTAGGGATTTTAACCAATCTTGTGCATACAATAAGTGATTTTGTGTCATTGGTTGAACATTTAGGTCATTTTCGTCCTTCCTAGGCTTATTCTCGTCCAATTAGGGTTTTTAACCAATCTTGTGCATCCAATAAGTACATTTGTGTCATTGGTTTAACATTTAGGTCATTTTCGTCCTCCTAAGGCTTATTCTCGTCCAATTAGGGTTTTTAACCAATCTTGTGCATCCAATAAGTGATTTTGTGTCATTGGTTGAACATTTAGGTCATTTTCGTCCTCCCAAGGCTTATTCTCGTCCAATTAGGGTTTTTAACCAATCTTGTGCATCCAATAAGTACATTTGTGTCATTGGTTGAACATTTAGGTCATTTTCGTCCTCCCAAGGCTTATTCTTGTCCAATTAGGGTTTTTAACGAATCTTGTTCATCCAATAAGTGATTTTGTGTCATTGGTTGAACATTTAGGTCATTTTCGTCCTCCCAAGGCTTATTCTCGTCCAATTAGGGTTTTTAACCAATCTTGTGCATCCAATAAGTACATTTGTGTCATTGGTTGAACATTTAGGTCATTTTCATCCTCCCAAGGCTTATTCTCCTCCAATTAGGGTTTTTAACCAAACTTGTGCATCCAATTAGTACATTTGTGTCATTGGTTGAACATTAAGGTCATTTTCGTCCTCCCTAGGCTTATTCTCGTCCAATTAGGGTTTTTAACCATTCTTGTGCATCCAATAAGTACATTTGTGTCATTGGTTGAACATTTAGGTCATTTTCTTCCTCCCAAGGCTTATTCTCGTCCAATTAGGGTTTTTATCCAATCTTGTACATCCAATAAGTGATTTTGTGTCATTGGTTGAACATTTAGGTCATTTTCGTCCTCCCAAGGCTTATTCTCGTCCAATTAGGGTTTTTAACCAATCTTGTGCATCCAATAAGTACATTTGTGTCATTGGTTGAACATTTAGGTCATTTATGTCCTCTAAAAGTTGATTCTCGTCCAATTAGGGTTTTTAACCAATCTTGTGCATCCAATAAGTGATTTTGTGTCATTGGTTGAACATTTAGGTCATTTTCGTCCTCCCTAGGCTTATTCTCGTCCAATTAGGGTTTTTAACCAATCTTGTGCATCCAATAAGTGATTTTGTGTCATTGGTTGAACATTTAGGTCATTTTCGTCCTCCCTATGCTTATTCTCATCCAATTAGGGTTTTTAAACAATCTTGTGCATCCAATAAGTAATTTTGTGTCATTGGTTGAACATTTAGGTCATTTTCGTCCTCCCAAGGCTTATTCTCGTCCAATTAGGGTTTTTAACCAATCTTGTGCATCCAATAAGTACATTTGTGTCATTGGTTGAACATTTAGGTCATTTATGTCCTCTAAAGGCTTATTCTCATCCAATTAGGGTTTTTAACAAATCGTGTGCATCCAATAAGTACATTTGTGTCATTGGTTGAACATTTAGGTCATTTTCGTCCTCCCTAGGCTTATTCTCGTCCAATTAGGGTTTTTAACCAATCTTGTGCATCCAATAAGTGATTTTGTGTCATTGGTTGAACGTTTAGGTCATTTTCGTGCTCCCTAAGCTTATTCTCGTCCAATTAGGGTTTTTAACCAACCTTGTGCATCCAATAAGTACACTTGTGTCATTGGTTGAACATTTAGGTCATTTTCGTCCTCCCAAGGCTTATTCTCGTCCAATTAGGGTTTTTAACCAATCTTGTGCATCCAATAAGTACATTTGTGTCATTGGTTGAACATTTAGGTCATTTTCGTCCTCCCAAGGCTTATTCTTGTCTAATTATGGTTTTTAACCAATCTTGTGCATCCAATAAGTACATTTGTGTCATTGGTTGAACATTTAGGTCATTTTCGTCCTCCCAAGGCTTATTCTCGTCCAATTAGGGTTTTTAACCAATCTTGTGCATCCAATAAGTACATTTGTGTCATTGGTTGAAATTTAGGACATTTTCGCCCTCCCTAGGCTTATTCTCGTCCAATTAGGGTTTTTAACCAATCTTGTGCTTCCAGTAAGTACATTTGTGTCATTGGTTGAACATTTAGGTCATTTTCGTCCTCCCAAGGCTTATTCTCGTCCAATTAGGGTTTTTAACCAATCTTGTGCATCCAATAAGTACATTTGTGTCATTGGTTGAACATTTAGGTCATTTTCGTCCTCCCAAGGCTTATTCTCATCCAATTAGGGGTTTTCACCAATCTTGTGCATCCAATAAGTACATTTGTGTCATTGGTTGAACATTTAGGTCATTTTCGTCCTCCCAAGGCTTATTCTCGTCCAATTAGGGTTTTTAACCAATCTTGTGCATCCAATAAGTACATTTGTGTCATTGGTTGAACATTTAGGTCATTTTCGTCCTCCCAAGGCTTATTCTTATTCAATTAGAGTTTTTAACCAATCTTGTGCTTCCAATAAGTGATTTTGTGTCGTTGGTTGAACATTTAGGTCATTTTCGTCCTCCCAAGGCTTATTCTCGTCCAATTAGGGTTTTTAACCAATCTTGTGCATCCAATAAGTATATTTGTGTCATTGGTTGAACATTTAGGTCATTTTCGTCCTCCCAAGGCTTATTCTCGTCCAATTAGGGTTTTTAACCAATCTTGTGCATCCAATAAGTACATTTGTGTCATTGGTTAAACATTTAGGTCATTTTCGTCCTCCCAAGGCTTATTCTCGTTCAATTAGGGTTTTTGACCAATCTTGTGCATCCAATAATTACATTTGTGTCATTGGTTGAACATTTAGGTCATTTTCGTCCTCCCAAAGCTTATTCTCGTCCAATTAGGGTTTTTAACCAATCTTGTGCATCCAATAAGTGATTTTCTGTCATTGGTTGAACATTTAGGTAATTTTCGTCCTCCCAAGGCTTATTCTCGGTTAATTAAGGTTTTTAACCAATCTTGTGCAACCAATAAGTGATTTTGTGTCATTGGTTGAACATTTAGGTCATTTTCGTCCTCCCAAGGCTTATTCTCGTCCAATTAGGGTTTTTAACCAATCTTGTGCATCCAATAAGTACATTTGTGTCATTGGTTGAACATTTAGGTCATTTTCGTCCTCCCAAGGCTTATTCTCGTCCAATTAGGGTTTTTAACCAATCTTGTGCATCCAATAAGTACATTTGTGTCATTGGTTGAACATTTAGGTCATTTTCGTCCTCTCAAATCCTATTCTCGTCCAATTAGGGTTTTTAACCAATCTTGTGCATCCAATAAGTACATTTGTGTCATTGGTTGAACATTTAGGTCATTTTCGTCCTCCCAAGGCTTATTCTCGTCCAATTAGGGTTTTTAACCAATCTTGTGCATCCAATAAGTACATTTGTGTCATTGGTTGAACATTTAGGTCATTTTCGCCCTCCCTAGGCTTATTCTCGTCCAATTAGGGTTTTTAACCAATCTTTTGCATCCAATAAGTGATTTTGTGTCATTGGTTGAATATTTAGGTCATTTTCGTCCTCCCAAGGCTTATTCTGGTCCAATTAGGGTTTTTAACAAATCTTGTGCATGCAATAAGTGATTTTGTGTCATTGGTTGAACATTTAGGTCATTTTCGTCCTCCCTAGGCTTATTCTCATCCAATTAGGGTTTTTAACCAATCTTGTGCATCCAATAAGTACATTTGTGTCATTGGTTGAACATTTAGGTCATTTTCGTCCTCCCAAGGCTTATTCTCGTCCAATTAGGGTTTTTAACCAATCTTGTGCATCCAATAAGTACATTTGTGTCATTGGTTGAACATTTAGGTCATTTTCGTCCTCCGATGGCTTATTCTCGCCCAATTAGGGTTTTTAACCAATCTTGTGCATCCAATAAGTACATTTGTGTCATTGGTTGAACATTTAGGTCATTTTCGTCCTCCCAAGGCTTATTCTCGTCCAATTAGGGTTTTTAACCAATCTTGTGCATCTTATAAGTGATTTTGTGTCATTGGTTGAACATTTAGGTCATTTTCGTCCTCCCAAGGCTTATTCTCGTCCAATTAGGGTTTTTAACCAATCTTGTGCATCCAATAAGTACATTTGTGTCATTGGTTGAACATTTAGGTCATTTTCATCTTCCCAAGGCTTATTCTGGTCCAATTAGGGATTTTAACCAATCTTGTGCATACAATAAGTGATTTTGTGTCATTGGTTGAACATTTAGGTCATTTTCGTCCTCCCAAGGCTTATTCTCGTCCAATTAGGGTTTTTAACCAATCTTGTGCATCCAATAAGTACATTTGTGTCATTGGTTGAACATTTAGGTCATTTATGTCCTCCAAACGCTTATTCTCGTCCAATTAGGGTTTTTAACCAATCTTGTGCATCCAATAAGTGATTTTGTGTCATTGGTTGAACATTTAGGTCATTTTCGTCCTCCCTAGGCTTATTCTCGTCCAATTAGGGTTTTTTACCAATCTTGTGCATCCAATAAGTTTATTTGTGTCATTGGTTGAACATTTAGGTCATTTTCGTCCTCCCAAGGCTTATTCTCGTCCAATTAGGGTTTTTAACCAATCTTGTGCATCCAATAAGTACATTTGTGTCATTGGTTGAACATTTAGGTCATTTATGTCCTCCAAAAGCTTATTCTCGTCCAAATAGCGTTTTTAACCAATCTTGTGCATCCAATAAGTGATTTTGTGTCATTGGTTGAACATTTAGGTCATTTTCGTCCTCTTAAGACTTATTCTCGTCCAATTAGGGTTTTTAATCAATCTTGTGCATCCAATAAGTTTATTTGTGTCATTGGTTGAACATTTAGGTCATCTTCGTCCTCCCAAGGCTTATTCTCGTCCAATTAGGGTTTTTAACCAATCTTGTGCATCCAATAAGTGATTTTGTGTCATTGGTTGAACATTTAGGTCATTTTCGTCCTCGCTAGGCTTATTCTCGTCCAATTAGGGTTTTTAACCAATCTTGTGCATTCAATAAGTGATTTTGTGTCATTGATTGAAAATTTAGGTCATTTTCGTCATCCCAAGGCTTATTCTCGTCCAATTACGGTTTTTAACCAATCTTGTGCATCCAATAAGTGATGGTCTGTCATTGGTTGAACATTTAGGTCATTTTCGTCCTCCCAAGGCTTATTCTCGTCCAATTAGGGTTTTTAACCAATCTTGTGCATCTAATAAGTGATTTTGTGTCATTGGTTGAACATTTAGGTCATTTTCGTCCTCCCTAGGCTTATTCTCGTCCAATTAGCGTTTTTAACCAATCTAGTGCATCCAATAAGTGATTTTGTGTCGTTGGTTGAACATTTAGGTCATTTTCGTCCTCCCAAGGCTTATTCTCGTCCAATTAGGGTTTTTAACCAATCTTGTGCATCCAATAAGTGATTTTGTGTCATTGGTTGAACATTTAGGTCATTTTCGTCCTCCCTAGGCTTATTCTCGTCCAATTAGGGTTTTTAACCAATCTTGTGCATCCAATCATTACATTTGTGTCATTGTTTGAACATTTAGGTCATTTTCGTCCTCCAAAGGCTTATTCTCGTCCAATTAGGGTTTATAACCAATCTTGTGCATACAATTATTGATTTTGTGTCATTGTTTGAACATTTAGGTCATTTATGTCCTCCCAAGGCTTATTCTCGTCCAATTAGGCTTTTTAACCAATCTTGTGCATCCAATAAGTACATTTGTGTCATTGGTTGAACATTTAGGTCATTTTCGTCCTCCCAAGGCTTATTCTCGTACAATTAATGGTTTTAACCAATCTTGTGCATCCAATAAATGATTTTGTGTCATTGGTTGAACATTTAGGTAATTTTCATTCTCCCTAGGCTTATTCTCATCCAATTAGGGTTTTTAACCAATCTTGTGCATCCAATAAGTACATTTGTGTCATTGGTTGAACATTTAGGTCATTTTCGACTTCCCTAGGCTTATTCTCGTCCAATTAGGGTTTTTAACCGATCTTGTGCATCCAATAAGTGATTTTGTTTCATTGGTTGAACATTTAGGTCATTTTCGTCCTCCAAAGGCTTATTCTCGTCCAATTAGGGTTTTTAACCAATCTTGTGCATCCAATAAGTACATTTGTGTCATTGGTTGAACATTTAGGTCATTTTCGTCCTCCCAAGGCTTATTCTTGTCAAAGTAGGGTTTTTAACCAATCTTGTGCATCCAATAAGTGATTTTGTGTCATTGGTTGAACATTTAGGTCATTTTCGTCCTCCCAAGGCTTATTCTCGTCCAATTAGGGTTTTTAACCAATCTTGTGCATCCAATAAGTCCTTTTGTGTCATTGGTTGAACATTTAGGTCATTTTCGTCCTCCCAAGGCTTATTCTCGTCCAATTAGGGTTTTTAACCAATCTTGTGCATCCAATAAGTACATTTGTGTCATTGGTTGAACATTTAGGTCATTTTCGTCCTCCCAAGGCTTATTCTCGTCCAATTAGGGTTTTTAACCAATCTTGTGCATCCAATAAGTACATTTGTGTCATTGGTTGAACATTTAGGTCATTTTCGTCCTCTCAAGGCTTTTTCTTGTCCAATTAGGGTTTTTAACCAATCTTGTGCATCCAATAAGTGATTTTGTGTCATTGGTTGAACATTTAGGTCATTTTCGTCCTCCCAAGGCTTATTCTCGTCCAATTAGGGTTTTTAACCAATCTTGTGCATCCAATAAGTACATTTGTGTCATTGGTTGAACATTTAGGTCATGTTCTTCCTCCAAAGGCTTATTCATGTCCAATTAGGGTTTTTAACCAATCTTGTGCATCCAATAAGTGATTTTGTGTCATTTGTTGAACATTTAGGTCATTTTCATCCTCCCAAGGCTTACTCTCGTCCAATTAGGGTTTTTATCCAATCTTGTGCATCCAATAAGTGATTTTGCGTCATTGGTTGAAAATTTAGGTCATTTTCGTCCTCTCAAGGCTTATTATCGTCCAATTAGGGTTTTTAACCAATCTTTTGCATCCAATAAGTGATTTTGTGTCATTGGTTGAACATTTAGGTCATTTTCGTCCTCCCAAGGCTTATTCTCGCCAATTAGGGTTTTTAACCAATCTTGTGCATCCAATAAGTTATTTTGTGTCATTGGTTGAACATTTAGGTCATTTTCGTCCTCCCAAGGCTTATTCTCGTCCAATTAGGGTTTTTAACCAATCTTGTGCATCCAATAAGTACATTTGTGTCATTGGTTGAACATTTAGGTCACTTTCGTCCTCCCAAGGCTTATTCTCGTCCAATTAGGGTTTTTAATCAATCTTGTGCATCCAATACGTACATTTGTGTCATTGGTTGAACATTTAGGTCATTTTCGTCCTCCCAAGGCTTATTCTCGTCCAATTAGGGTTTTTAACCAATCTTGTGCATCCAATAAGTACATTTGTGTCATTGGTTGAACATTTAGGTCATTTTCGTCCTCCCAAGGCTTATTCTCGTCCAATTAGGGATTTTCACCAATCTTGTGCATCCAATAAGTGATTTTGTGTCGTTTGTTGAACATTTAAGTCATTTTCGTCCTCCCAAGGCTTATTCTCGTCCAATTAGGGTTTTTAACCAATCTTGTGCATCCAATAAGTACATTTGTGTCATTGGTTGAACATTTAGGTCATTTTCGTCCTCCCAAGGCTTATTCTCGTACAATTAATGGTTTTAACCAATCTTGTGCATCCAATAAATGATTTTGTGTCATTGGTTGATTATTTAGGTAATTTTCATTCTCCCTAGGCTTATTCTCATCCAATTAGGGTTTTTAACCAATCTTGTGCATCCAATAAGTACATTTGTGTCATTGGTTGAACATTTAGGTCATTTTCGTCTTCCCTAGGCTTATTCTCGTCCAATTAGGGTTTTTAACCGATCTTGTGCATCCAATAAGTGATTTTGTTTCATTGGTTGAACATTTAGGTCATTTTCGTCCTCCAAAGGCTTATTCTCGTCCAATTAGGGTTTTTAACCAATCTTGTGCATCCAATAAGTACATTTGTGTCATTGGTTGAACATTTAGGCCATTTTTGTCCTCCCAAGGCTTATTCTCGTCCAATTAGGGGTTTTAACCAATCTTTTGCATCCAATAAGTACATTTGTGTCATTGGTTGAACATTTAGGTCATTTTCGTCCTCCCAAGGCTTATTCTCGTCTAATTAGGGTTTTTAACCAATCTTGTGCATCCAATAAGTGATTTTTTTTCATTGGTTGAACATTTAAGTCATTTTCGTCCTCCCAAGGCTTATTCTCGTCCAATTAGGGTTTTTAACCAATCTTGTGCATCCAATAAGTAGATTTGTGTCATTGGTTGAACATTTAGGTCATTTTCGTTTTCCCAAGGCTTATTCTCGTCCAATTAGGGTTTTTAACCAATCTTGTGCATCCAATAAGTACATTTGTGTCATTGGTTGAACATTTAGGCCATTTTCGTCCTCCCAAGGCTTATTCTCGTCCAATTAGGGGTTTTAACCAATCTTTTGCATCCAATAAGTACATTTGTGTCATTGGTTGAACATTTAGGTCATTTTCGTCCTCCCAAGGCTTATTCTCGTCCAATTAGGGTTTTTAACCAATCTTGTGCATCCAAAAAGTGATTTTTTTTCATTGGTTGAACATTTAAGTCATTTTCGTCCTCCCAAGGCTTATTCTCGTCCAATTAGGGTTTTTAACCAATCTTGTGCATCCAATAAGTAGATTTGTGTCATTGGTTGAACATTTAGGTCATTTTCGTTTTCCCAAGGCTTATTCTCGTCCAATTAGGGTTTTTATCCAATCTTGTGCATCCAATAAGTACATTTGTGTCATTGGTTGAACATTTAGGTCATTTTCGTCCTCCTAATGCTTAGTCTCGTCCAATTAGGGTTTTTAACCAATCTTGTGCATCCAATCAGTACATTTGTGTCATTGTTAGAACATTTAGGTCATTTTCGTCCTCCCATGGCTTATTCTCGTGCAATTAGGGTTTATAACCAATCTTGTGCATCTAATAAGTGATTTTGTGTCATTGTTTGAACATTTAGGTCATTTTCGTTTTCCCAAGGCTTATTCTCGTCCAATTAGGGTTTTTAACCAATCTTGTGCATCCAATATGTACATTTGTGTCATTGGTTGAACATTTAGGTCATTTTCGTCCTCCCAATGCTTAGTCTATCAGTACATTTGTGTCATTGTTTAAACATTTAGGTCATTTTCGTCCTCCCAAGGCTTATTCTCGCCCAATTTGGGTTTTTAACCAATCTTGTGCATCCAATAAGTACATTTGTATTGGTTGAACATTTAGGGCATTTTCGTCATCCCAAGGCTTATTCTCGTCCAATTAGGGTTTTTAACCAATCTTGTGCATCCAATAAGTACATTTGTGTCATTGGTTGAACATTTAGGTTATTTTCGTCCTCCCAAGGCTTATACTCGTCAAATAAGGGTTTTTAACCAATCTTATGCATCCAATAAGTGATTTTGTGTCATTGGTTGAACATTTAGGTCATTTTCGTCCTCCCAAGGCTTATTCTCGTCCAATTAGGGTTTTTAACCAATCCTGTGCATACAATAAGTACATTTGTGTCATTGGTTGAACATTTAGGTCATTTTCGTCCTCCCAAGGCTTATTCTCGTACAATTAACGGTTTTAACCAATCTTGTGCATCCAATAAATGATTTTGTGTCATTGGTTAAACATTTAGGTAATTTTCGTTCTCCCTAGGCTTATTCTCATCCAATTAGGGTTTTTAACCAATCTTGTGCATCCAATAAGTACATTTGTGTCATTGGTTGAACATTTAGGTCATTTTCGTCTTCCCTAGGCTTATTCTCCTCCAATTAGGGTTTTTAACCGATCTTGTGCATCCAATAAGTGATTTTGTTTCATTGGTTGAACATTTAGGTCATTTTCGTCCTCCCAAGGCTTATTCTCGTCCAATTAGGGTTTTTAACCAATCTTGTGCATCCAATAAGTACATTTGTGTCATTGGTTGAACATTTAGGTCATTTTCGTTTTCCCAAGGCTGATTCTCGTCCAATTAGGGTTTTTAACCAATCTTGTGCATCCAATCAGTACATTTGTGTCATTGTTTAAACATTTAGGTCATTTTCGTCCTCCCAAGGCTTATTCTCGTCCAATTTGGGTTTTTAACCAATCTTGTGCATCCAATAAGTACATTTGTGTCATTGGTTGAACATTTAGGTCATTTTCATCATCCCAAGGCTTATTCTCGTCCAATTAGGGTTTGTAACCAATCTTGTGCATCCAATAAGTACATTTATGTCATTGGTTGAACATTTAGGTTATTTTCGTCCTCCCAAGGCTTATACTCGTCCAATAAGGGTTTTTAACCAATCTTGTGCATCCAATAAGTGATTTTGTGTCATTGGTTGAACATTTAGGTCATTTTCGTCCTCCGAAGGCTTATTCTTGTCCAATTAGGGTTTTTAACCAATCTTGTGCATCCAATAATTACATTTGTGTCATTGGTTGAACATTTAGGTCATTTTCGTCCTCCCTAGGCTTATTCTCGTCCAATTAGGGTTTTTAACCAATCTTGTGCATCCAATAATGACATTTGTGTCATTGGTTGAACATTTAGGTCATTTTCGTCCTCCCTAGGCTTATTCTCGTCCAATTAGGGTTTTTAACCAATCTTGTGCATCCAATAAGTGATTTTGTGTCATTGGTTGAACATTTAGGTCATTTTCGTCTACCCAAGGCTTATTCTCGTCCAATTAGGGTTTTTAACCAATCTTGTGCATCCAATAAGTGATTTTGTGTCATTGGTTGAACATTTAGGTCATTTTCGTCCTCCCAAGGCTTATTCTCGTCCAATTAGGGTTTTTAACCAATCTTGTGCATCCAATAAGTACATTTGTGTCATTGGTTGAACATTTAGGTCATTTTCGTCCTCCCAAGGCTTATTCTCGTCCAATTAGGGTTTTTAACCAATCTTGTGCATCCAATAAGTACATTTGTGTCATTGGTTGAACATTAAGGTCATTTTCGTCCTCGCAAGGCTTATTCTCGTCCAATTAGGGTTTTTAACCAATCTTGTGCCTCCAATAAGTGATTTTGTGTCATTGGTTGAACATTTAGGTCATTTTCGTCCTCCCAAGGCTTATTCTTGTCCAATTAGGGTTTTTAACCAATCTTGTGCATCCAATAAGTGATTTTGTGTCATTGGTTGAACATTTAGGTCATTTTCGTCTTCCCTAGGCTTATTCTCGTCCAATTAGGGTTTTTAACCAATCTTGTGCATCCAATAAGTGATTTTGTGTCATTGGTTGAACATTTAGGTCATTTTCGTCCTCCCAAGGCTTATTCTCGTCCATTTAGGATTTTTAACCAATCTTGTGCATCCAATAAGTGATTTTGTGTCATTGGTTGAACATTTAGGTCATTTTCGTCTTCCCTAGGCTTATTCTCGTCCAATTAGGGTTTTTAACCAATCTTGTGCATTCAATAAGTGATTTTGTGTCATTGGTTGAACAAATAGGTCATTTTCGTCCTCCCAAGGCTTATTCTCGTCCAATTAGGGTTTTTAACCAATCTTGTGCATCCAATAAGTGATTTTGTGTCATTGGTTGAACATTTAGGTAATTTTCGTCCTCCCAAAATTATTCTCCCCCAATTAGGGTTTTTAACCAATCTTGTGCATCCAATAAGTGATTTTGTGTCATTGGTTGAACATTTAGGTCATTTTCGTCCTCCCAAGGCTTATTCTCGTCCATTTAGGATTTTTAACCAATCTTGTGCATCCAATAAGTGATTTTGTGTCATTGGTTGAACATTTAGGTCATTTTCGTCCTCCCTAGGCTTATTCTCTTCCAATTAGGGTTTTTAACCAATCTTTTGCATCCAATAAGCGATTTTGTGTCATTGGTTGAACATTTAGGTCATTTTCGGCCTCCCTAGGCTTATTCTCTTCCAATTAGGGTTTTTAACCAATCTTGTGCATCCAATAAGTGATTTTGTGTCATTGGTTGAACATTTAGGTCATTTTCGTCTTCCCTAGGCTTATTCTCGTCCAATTAGGGTTTTTAACCAATCTTGTGCATCCAATAAGTGATTTTGTGTCATTGGTTGAACATTTAGGTCATTTTCGTCCTCCCAAGGCTTATTCTCGGCCAATTAGGGTTTTTAACCAATCTTGTGCATCCAATAAGTGATTTTGTGTCATTCGTTGAACATTTAGGTCATTTTCGTCTACCCAAGGCTTATTCTCGTCCAATTAGGGTTTTTAACCAATCTTGTGCATCCAATAAGTACATTTGTGTCATTGGTTGAACATTTAGGTCATTTTCGTCCTCCCTAGGCTTATTCTCGTCCAATTAGGGTTTTTTACCAATCTTATGCATCCAATAAGTACATTTGTGTCATTGGTTGAACATTTAGGTCATTTTCGTCCTCCCAAGGCTTATTCTCGTCCAATTAGGGTTTTTAACCAATCTTGTGCATCCAATAAGTACATTTGTGTCATTGGTTGAACATTTAGGTCATTTTCGTCCTCCCAAGGCTTATTCTCGTCCAATTAGAGTTTTTAACCAATATTGTGCATCCAATAAGTACATTTGTGTCATTGGTTGAACATTTAGGTCATTTTCGTCCTCCGAAGGCTTATTCTCGTTTAATTAGTGTTTTAAACCAATCTTGTGCATCCAATAAGTACATTTGTGTCATTGGTTGAACATTTAGGTCATTTTCATCATCCCAAGGCTTATTCTCGTCCAATTAGGGTTTTTAACCAATCTTGTGCATCCAATAAGTACATTTGTGTCATTGGTTGAACATTTAGGTCATTTTCGTCCTCCCAAGGCTTATTCTCGTCCAATTAGGGTTTTTAACCAATCTTGTGCATCCAATAAGTACATTTGTGTCATTGGTTGGACATTTAGGTCATTTTCGTCCTCCCAAGGCTTTTTCTCGTCCAATTAGGGTTTTTAACCAATCTTGTGCATCCAATAAGTACATTTTTGTCATTGGTTGAACATTTAGGTCATTTTCGTCCTCCCAAGGCTTACTCTCGTCCAATTAGGGTTTTTAACCAATCTTGTGCATCCAATAATTACATTTGTGTCATTGGTTGAACATTTAGGTCATTTTCGTCCTCCCAAGGCTTATTCTCGTCCAATTAGGGTTTTTAACCAATCTTGTGCATCCAATAAGTACATTTGTGTCATTGGTTGAACATTTAGGTCATTTTCGTCCTCCCAAGGCTTATTCTCGTCCAATTAGGGTTTTTAACCAATCTTGTGCATCCAATAAGTACATTTGTGTCATTGGTTGAACATTTAGGTTATTTTCGTCCTCCCAAGTCTTTTTCTTGTCCAGTTAGGGTTTTTAACCAATCTTGTGCATCCAATAAGTACATTTGTGTCATTGGTTGAACATTTAGGTCATTTTCGTCCTCCCAAGGCTTATTCTCGTCCAATTAGGGTTTTTAACCAATCTTGTGCATCCAATAAGTACATTTGTGTCATTGGTTGAACATTTAGGTCATTTTCGTCCTCCCAAGGGTTATTCTCGTATAATTAGGGTTTTTAACCAATCTTGTGCATCCAATAAGTACATTTGTGTTATTGGTTTAACATTTATGTCATTTTCGTCCTCCCAAGGCTTATTCTCGTCCAATTAGAGTTTTTAACCAATCCTAAGCATCCAATAAGTGATTTTGTGTCGTTGGTTGAACATTTAGGTCATTTTCGTCCTCCCAAGGCTTATTCTCGTCCAATTAGGGTTTTTAACCAATCTTGTGCATCCAATAAGTACATTTGTGTCATTGGTTGAACATTTCGGTCATTTTCGTCCTCCCAAGGCTTATTCTCGTCCAATTAGGGTTTTTAGCCAATCTTGTGCATCCAATAAGTGATTTTGTGTCATTGGTTGAACATTTAGGTCATTTTCGTCCTCCCTAGGCTTATTCTCGTCGAATTAGGGTTTTTATCCAATCTTGTGCATCCAATCATTACATTTGTGTCATTGTTTGAACATTTAGGTCATTTTCGTCCTCCCAAGGCTTATTCTTGTCCAATTAGGGTTTATAACCAATCTTGTGCATCCAATAAGTGATTTTGTGTCATTGTTTGAACATTTAGGTCATTTTTGTCCTCCCAATGCTTATTCTCGTCCAATTAGGGTTTTTAACCAATCTTGTGCACCCAATTAGTAGATTTTGTGTCATTGGTTGAACATTTCTGTAATTTTCATTCTTCCTAGGCTTATTCTCATCCAATTAGGGTTTTTAACTAATCTTTTGCATCCAATAAGTACATTTGTGTCATTGGTTGAACATTTAGGTCATTTTCGTCTTCCCTAGGCTTATTCTCGTCCAATTAGGGTTTTTAACCAATCTTGTGCATCCAATAAGTGATTTTGTTTCATTGGTTGAACATTTAGGTCATTTTCGTCCTCCCAAGGCTTATTCTCGACCAATTAGGGTTTTTAACCAATCTTGTGCATCCAATAAGTACATTTGTGTCATTGGTTGCACATTTAGGTCATTTTCGTCTTCCCTAGGCTTATTCTCGTCCAATTAGGGTTTTTAACCAATCTTGTGCATCCAATAAGTGATTTTGTTTCATTGGTTGAACATTTAGGTCATTTTCGTCCTCCCAAGGCTTATTCTCGTCCAATTAGGGTTTTTAACCAATCTTGTGCATCCAATAAGTACATTTGTGTCATTGGTTGAACATTTAGGTAATTTTCGTCCTCC
>JBBPBP010000468.1:0-10174 GCA_037974735.1 Cicer chorassanicum
GGTTTTTAACCAATCTTGTGCATCCAATAAGTGATTGTGTCATTGGTTGAACATTTATGTCATTTTCGTCCTCCCAAGGCTTATTCTGTCCAATTAGGGTTTTTAACCAATCTTGTGCATCCAATAATTACATTTGTGTCATTGGTTGAACATTTAGGTCATTTTCGTCCTCCCTAGGCTTATTCTCGTCCAATTAGGGTTTTTAACCAATGTTGTGCATCCAATAAGTGATTTTGTGTCATAGGTTGAACATTTAGGTCATTTTCGTCCTCCCTAGGCTTATTCTCGTCCAATTAGGGTTTTGAACCAATCTTGTGCATCCAATAAGTGATTTTGTGTCATTGTTTGAACATTTAGATCATTTTCATCTTCCCAAGGCTTATTCTCGTCCAATTAGTGTTTTCAACCAATCTTATGCATCGAATAAGTGATTTTGTGTCATTGGTTGAACATTTAGGTCATTTTCGTCCTCCCAAGGCTTATTCTCGTCCAATTAGGGTTTTTAACCAATCTTGTGCATCCAATAAGTGATTTTGTGTCATTGTTTGAACATTTAGGTCATTTTCGTCCTCCCAAGGCTTATTCTCGTCCAATTAGGATTTTTAACGAATCTTGTCCATCCAATAAGTGATTTTGTGTCATTGGTTGAACATTTAGGTCATTTTCGTCCTCCCAAGGCTTATTCTCGTCCAATTAGGGTTTTTAACCAATCTTGTGCATCCAATAAGTGATTTTGTGTCATTGTTTGAACATTTAGGTCATTTTCGTCCTCCCAAGGCTTATTCTGGTCCAATTAAGGTTTTTAACCAATCTTGTGCATCCAATAAGTACTTTTGTGTCATTGGTTGAACATTTAGGTCATTTTCGTCCTCCCAAGGATTATTCTCGTCCAATTAGGGTTTTTAACCAATCTTGTGCATCCAATAAGTGATTTTGTGTCATCGTTTGAACATTTAGGTCATTTTCGTCCTCCCAAGGCTTATTCTCGTCCAATTAGGGTTTTTAACCAATCTTGTGCATCCAATAAGTGATTTTGTGTCATTGTTTGAACATTTAGGTCATTTTCGTCCTCCCAAGGCTTATTCTCGTCCAATTAGGGTTTTTAACCAATCTTGTGCATCCAATAAGTACCTTTGTGTCATTGGTTGAACATTTAGGTCATTTTCGTCCTCCCAAGGCTTATTCTCGTCCAATTAGGGTTTTTAACCAATCTTGTGCATCCAATAAGTGATTTTGTGTCATTGGTAGAACATTTAGGTCATTTTCGTCCTCCCTAGGCTTATTCTCGTCCAATTAAGGTTTTTAACCAATCTTGTGCATCCAATAAGTACATTTGTGTCATTGGTTGAACATTTAGGTCATTTTCGTCCTCCCAAGGCTTATTCTCGTCCAATTAGGGTTTTTAACCAATCTTGTGCATCCAATAAGTACATTTGTGTCATTGGTTGAACATTTAGGTCATTTTCGTCCTCCCAAGGCTTATTCTCGTCCAATTAGGGTTTTTAACCAATCTTGTGCATCCAATAAGTACATTTGTGTCCTTGGTTGAACATTTAGGTCATTTTCGTCCTCCGAAGGCTTATTCTCGTCCAATTACGGTTTTTAACCAATCTTGTGCATCCAATAAGTACATTTGTGTCATTGGTTGAACATTTAGGTCATTTTCGTCCTCCCAAGGCTTATTTTCGTCCAATTAGAGTTTTTAACCAATCTTGTGCATCCAATAAGTACATTTGTGTCATTGGTTGAACATTTAGGACATTTTCGTCCTCCCAAGGTTTATAATCGTCCAGTTAGGGTTTTTAACCAATCTTGTGCATCCAATAAGTACATTTGTGTCATTGGTTGAACATTTAGGTCATTTTCGTCCTCCCAAGGCTTATTCTCGTCCAATTAGGGTTTTTAACCAATCTTGTGCATCCAATAAGTACATTTGTGTCATTGGTTGAACATTTAGGTCATTTTCGTCCTCCCAAGGCTTATTCTCGTCCAATTAGGGTTTTTAACCAATCTTGTGAATCCAATAAGTGATTTTCTGTCATTGGTTGAACATTTAGGTCATTTTCGTCCTCCCAAGGCTTATTCTCGTCCAATTAGGGTTTTTAACCAATCTTGTGCATCCAATAAGTACATTTGTGTCATTGGTTGAACATTTAGGTCATTTTCGTCCTCCCAAGGCTTATTCTCGTCCAATTAGGGTTTTTAATTAATCTCGTGCATCCAATAAGTGATTTTGTGTCGTTGGTTGAACATTTAGGTCATTTTTGTCCTCCCAAGGCTTATTCTCGTCCAATTAGGGTTTTTAACCAATCTTGTGCATTGAATAAGTACATTTGTGTCGTTGGTTGAACATTTAGGTCATTTTCGTCCTCCCAAGGCTTATTCTCGTCCAATTAGGGTTTTTAACCAATCTTGTGCATCCAATAAGTACATTTGTGTCATTGGTTGAACATTTAGGTCATTTTCGTCCTCCCAAGGCTTATTCTCGTCCAATTAGGGTTTTTAACCAATCTTGTGCATCCAATAAGTACATTTGTGTCATTGGTTGGACATTTAGGTCATTTTCGTCCTCCCAAGGCTTTTTCTCGTCCAATTAGGGTTTTTAACCAATCTTGTGCATCCAATAAGTACATTTTTGTCATTGGTTGAACATTTAGGTCATTTTCGTCCTCCCAAGGCTTACTCTCGTCCAATTAGGGTTTTTAACCAATCTTGTGCATCCAATAATTACATTTGTGTCATTGGTTGAACATTTAGGTCATTTTCGTCCTCCCAAGGCTTATTCTCGTCCAATTAGGGTTTTTAACCAATCTTGTGCATCCAATAAGTACATTTGTGTCATTGGTTGAACATTTAGGTCATTTTCGTCCTCCCAAGGCTTATTCTCGTCCAATTAGGGTTTTTAACCAATCTTGTGCATCCAATTAGTGATTTTGTGTCCTTGGTTGAACATTTAGGTCATTTTCGATTTCCCAAGGCTTATTCTCGTCCAATTATGGTTTTTAACCAATCTTGTGCATCCAATAAGTACATTTGTGTCATTGGTTGAACATTTTGGTCATTTTCGTCCTCCCAAGGCTTGTTCTCGTCCAATTAGTGTTTTTAACCAATCTTGTGCATCCAATAAGTACAGTTGTGTCATTGGTTGAACATTTAGGTCATTTTCGTCCTCCCAAGGCTTATTCTCGTCCAATTAGGGTTTTTAACCAATCTTGTGCATCCAATAAGTACATTTGTGTCATTGGTTGAACATTTAGGTCATTTTCGTCCTCCCAAGGCTTATTCTCGTCCAATTAGGGTTTTTATCCAACCTTGTGCATCCAATAAGTGATTTTGTGTCATTGGTTGAACATTTAGGTCATTTTCGTCCTCCCAAGGCTTATTCTCGTCCAATTAGGGTTTTTAACCAATCTTGTGCATCCAATAAGTACATTTGTGTCATTGGTTGAACATTTAGGTCATTTTCGTCCTCCCAAGGCTTATTCTCGTCCAATTAGGGGTTTTAACCAATCTTGTGCATCCAATAAGTACATTTGTGTCATGGGTTGAACATTTAGGTCATTTTCGTCCTCCCAAGGCTTATTCTCGTCCAATTAGGGTTTTTAACCAATCTTGTGCATCCAATAAGTGATTTTGTGTCGTTGGTTGAACATTTAGGTCATTTTCGTCCTCCCAAGGCTTATTCTCGTCCAATTAGGGTTTTTAACCAATCTTGTGCATCCAATAAGTACATTTGATTCATTGGTTGAACATTTAGGTCATTTTCGTCCTCCCAAGGCTTATTCTCGTCCAATTAGGGTTTTTAACCAATCTTGTGCATCCAATAAGTACATTTGTGTCATTGGTTGAACATTTAGGTCATTTTCGTCCTCCCAAGGCTTATTCTCGTCAAATTAGGGTATTTAACCAATCTTTTGCATCCAATAAGTGATTTTGTGTCGTTGGTTGAACATTTAGGTCATTTTCGTCCTCCCAAGGCTTATTCTCGTCCAATTAGGGTTTTTAACCAATCTTGTGCATCCAATAAGTACATTTGTGTCATTGGTTGAACATTTAGGTCATTTTCGTCCTCCCAAGGCTTATTCTCGTCCAATAAGGGTTTTTAACCAATCTTGTGCATCCAATAAGTGATTTTGTTTCATTGGTTATACATTTAGGTCATTTTCGTCCTCCTAAGGCTTATTCTCGTCCAATTAGGGTTTTTAACCAATCTTGTGCATCCAATAAGTGATTTTGTGTCATTGGTTGAACATTTAGGTCATTTTCGTCCTCCCAAGGCTTATTCTCGTCCAATTAGGGTTTTTAACCAATCTTGTGCATCCAATAAGTGATTTTGTGTCATTGTTTGAACATTTAGGTCATTTTCGTCCTCCCAAGGCTTATTCTCTTCCAATTAGGGTTTTTAACCAAACTTGTGCATCCAATAAGTACTTTTGTGTCATTGGTTGAACATTTAGGTCATTTTCGTCCTCCCAATGATTATTCTCGTCCAATTAGGGTTTTTAACCAATCTTGTGCATCCAATAAGTGATTTTGTGTCATTGGTTGAACATTTAGGTCATTTTCGTCCTCCCTAGGCTTATTCTCGTCCAATTAGGGTTTTTAACGAATCTTGTGCATCCAATAAGTACATTTGTGTCATTGGTTGAACATTTAGGTAATTTTCGTCCTCCCAAGGCTTATTCTCGTCCAATTAGGGTTTTTAACCAATCTTGTGCATCCAATAAGTACATTTGTGTCATTGGTTGAACATTTAGGTCATTTTCGTCCTCCCCAGGCTTATTCTCGTCCAATTAGGGTTTTTAACCAATCTTGTGCATCCAATAAGTACTTTTGTGTCATTGGTTGAACATTTAGGTCATTTTCGTCCTCCCAAGGCTTATTCTCGTCCAATTAGGGTTTTTAACAAATCTTGTGCATCCAATAAGTACATTTGTGTCATTGGTTGAACATTTAGGTCATTTTCGTCCTCCCAAGGCTTATTCTCGTCCGATTAGGGTTTTTAACCAATCTTGTGCATCCAATAAGTACATTTGTGTCATTGGTTGAACATTTAGGTCATTTTCGTTTTCCCAATGCTTATTCTCGTCCAATTAGGGTTTTTAACCAATCTTGTGCATCCAATAAGTACATTTGTGTCTTTGGTTCAACATTTAGGTCATTTTCGTCCTCCCAAGGCTTATTCTCGTCCAATTAGGGTTTTTAACCAATCTTGTGCATCCAATAAGTACATTTGTGTCATTGGTTGAACATTTAGGTCATTTTCGTCCTCCCAAGGCTTATTCTCGTCCAATTAGGGTTTTTAACCAATCTAGTGCATCCAATAAGTACATTTGTGTCATTGGTTGAACATTTAGGTCATTTTCGTCCTCCCAAGGCTTATTCTCGTCCAATTAGGGTTTTTAACCAATCTTGTGCATCCAATAAGTGAATTTGTGTCATTGGTTGAACATTTAGGTCATTTTCGTCCTCCCAAGGCTTATTCTCGTCCAATTAGGGTTTTTAACCAATCTTGTGCATCCAATAAGTGATTTTGTGTCATTGGTAGAACATTTAGGTCATTTTCGTCCTCCCTAGGCTTATTCTCGTCCAATTAGGGTTTTTAACCAATCTTGTGCATCCAATAAGTACATTTGTGTCATTTGTTGAACATTTAGGTCATTTTTGTCCTCCCAAGGCTTATTCCCGTCCAATTAGGGTTTTTAACCAATCTTGTGCATCCAATAAGTGATTTTGTGTCATTGGTTGAACATTTAGGTCATTTTCGTCCTCCCAAGGCTTATTCTCGTCCAATTAGGGTTTTTAACAAATCTTTTGCATCCAATAAGTGATTTTGTGTCATTGGTTGAACATTTAGGTCATTTTCGTCCTCCCAAGGCTTATTCTCGTCCAATTAGGGTTTTTAACCAATCTTGTGCATCCAATAAGTACATTTGTGTCATTGGTTGAACATTTAGGTCATTTTCGTCCTCCCAAGGCTTATTCTCGTCCAATTAGGGTTTTTAACCAATCTTGTGCATCCAATAAGTACATTTGTGTCATTGGTTGAACATTTAGGTCATTTTCGTCCTCCCAAGGCTTATTCTCGTCCGATTAGGGTTTTTAACCAATCTTGTGCATCCAATAAGTACAGTTGTGTCATTGGTTGAACATTTAGGTCATTTTCGTCCTCCCAAGGCTTATTCTCGTCCAATTAGGGTTTTTAACCAATCTTGTGCATCCAATAAGTACATTTGTGTCATTGGTTGAACATTAAGGTCATTTTCGTCCTCCTAAGGCTTATTCTCGTCCAATTAGGGTTTTTAACCAATCTTTTGCCTCCAATAAGTGATTTTGTGTCATTGGTTGAACATTTAGGTCATTTTCGTCCTCCCAAGGCTTATTCTCGTCCAATTAGGGTTTTTAACCAATCTTGTGCATCCAATAAGTACATTTGTGTCATTGGTTGAACATTTAGGTCATTTTCGTCCTCCCAAGGCTTATTCTCGTCCAATTAGGGTTTTTAACCAATCTTGTGCATCCAATAAGTACATTTGTGTCATTGGTTGAACATTTAGGTCATTTTCGTCCTCCCAAGGCTTATTCTCAACCAATTACGGTTTTTAACCAATCTTGTGCATCCAATAAGTGATTTTGTGTCATTGGTTGAACATTTAGGTCATTTTCGTCCTCCCAAGGCTTATTCTCGTCCAATTAGGGTTTTTAACCAATCTTGTGCATCCAATAAGTGATTTTGTGTCATTGGTTGAACATTTAGGTCATTTTCATCCTACCTAGTCTTATTCTCGTCCAATTAGGGTTTTTAACCAATCTTGTGCATCCAATAAGTAATTTTGTGTCATTGGTTGAACATTTAGGTCATTTTCGTCCTCTCAAGGCTTATTCTCGTCCAATTAGGGTTTTTAACCAATCTTGTGCATCCAATAAGTGATTTTGTGTCATTGGTTGAACATTTAGGTCATTTTCGTCCTCCCAATGCTTATTCTCGTCCAATTAGGGTTTTTAACCAATCTTGTGCATCCAATAAGTACATTTGTGTAATTGGTTGAACATTTAGGTCATTTTCGTCCTCCCAAGGCTTATTCTCGTCCAATTAGGGTTTTTAACCAATCTTGTGCATCCAATAAGTACATTTGTGTCATTGGTTGAACATTTAGGTCATTTTCGTCCTCCCAAGGCTTATTCTCGTCCAATTAGGGTTTTTAACCAACCTTTTGCATCCAATAAGTACATTTGTGTCATTGGTTGAACATTTAGGTCATTTTCGTCCTCCCAAGGCTTATTCTCGTCCAATTAGGGTTTTTAACCAATCTTGTGCATCCAATAAGTACATTTGTGTCATTGGTTGAACATTTAGGTCATTTTCGTCCTCCCAAGGCTTATTCTCGTCCAATTAGGGTTTTTAACCAAACTTGTGCATCCGATAAGTACATTTGTGTCATTGGTTGAACATTTAGGTCATTTTCGTCCTCCCAAGGCTTATTCTCGTCCAATTAGGGTTTTTAACCAATCTTGTGCATCCAATAAGTGATTTTGTGTCATTGTTTGAACATTTAGGTCATTTTCGTCCTCCCAAGGCTTATTCTCGTCCAATTAGGGTTTTTAACCAATCTTGTGCATCCAGTAAGTGATTTTGTGTCATTGGTTAAACATTTAGGTCATTTTCGTCCTCCCTAGGCTTATTCTCGTCCAATTAGGGTTTTTAACCAATCTTGTGCATCCAATAAGTGATTTTGTGTCATTGGTTAAACATTTAGGTCATTTTCGTCCTCCTAATGCTTATTCTCGTCCAATTAGGGTTTTTAACCAATCTTGTGCATCCAATAAGTGATTTTGTGTAATTGGTTGAACATTTAGGTCATTTTCGTCCTCCCAAGGCTTATTCTCGTCCAATTAGGGTTTTTAACCAATCTTGTGCATCCAATAAGTGATTTTGTGTCATTGTTTGAACATTTAGGTCATTTTCGTCCTCCCAAGGCTTATTCTCGTCCAATTAGGGTTTTTAACCAATCTTGTGCATCCAATAAGTACATTTTGTGTCATTGGTTGAACATTTAGGTCATTTTCGTCCTCCCAAGGCTTATTCTCGTCCAATTAGGGTTTTTAACCAATCTTGTGCATCCAATAAGTGATTTTGTGTCATTGTTTGAACATTTAGGTCATTTTCGTCCTCCCAAGGCTTATTCTCGTCCAATTAGGGTTTTTAACCAATCTTGTGCATCCAATAAGTGTTTTTGTGTCATTGGTTGAACATTTAGGTCATTTTCGTCCTCCCAAGGCTTATTCTCGTCCAATTAGGGTTTTTAACCAATCTTGTGCATCCAATAAGTGATTTTGTGTCATTGTTTGAACATTTAGGTCATTTTCGTCCTCCCAAGGCTTATTCTCGTCCAATTAGGGTTTTTAACCAATATGGTGCATCCAATAAGTACTTTTGTGTCATTGGTTGAACATTTAGGTCATTTTCGTCCTCCCAAGGATTATTCTCGTCCAATTAGGGTTTTTAACCAATCTTGTGCATTCAATAAGTGATTTTGTGTCATTGTTTGAACATTTAGGTCATTTTCGTCCTCCCAAGGCTTATTCTCGTCCAATTAGGGTTTTTAACCAATCTTGTGCATCCAATAAGTACTTTTGTGTCATTGGTTGAACATTTAGGTCATTTTCGTCCTCCCAAGGATTATTCTCGTCCAATTAGGGTTTTTAACGAATTTTCTGCATCCAATAAGTACATCTGTGTCATTGGTTGAACATTTAGGTCATTTTCGTCCTCCCAAGGCTTATTCTCGTCCAATTAGGGTTTTTAACCAATCTTGTGCATCCAATAAGTGATTTTGTGTCATTGTTTGAACATTTAGGTCATTTTCGTCCTCCCAAGGCTTATTCTCGTCCAATTAGGGTTTTTAACCAATCTTGTGCATCCAATAAGTGATTTTGTGTCATTGGTTGAACATATAGGTCATTTTCGTCCTCCGAAGGCTTATTCTCGTCCAATTAGGGTTTTTAACCAATCTTGTGCATCCAATAAGTGATTTTGTGTCATTGGTTGAACATTTACGTCATTTTTGCCCTCCCTACGCTTATTCTCATCCAATTAGGGTTTTTAACCAATCTTGTGCATCCAATAAGTACATTTGTGTCATTGGTTGAACATTTAGGTCATTTTTGTCCTCCCTACGCTTATTCTTGTCCAATTAGGGTTTTTAACCAATCTTGTGCATCCAATAAGTGATTTTGTGTCATTGTTTGAACATTTAGGTCATTATCATCCTCCCAAGGCTTATTCTCGTCCAATTAGGGGTTTTAATCAATCTTGTGCATCCAATAAGTACATTTGTGTCATTGGTTGAACATTTAGGTCATTTTCGTCCTCCGAAGGCTTATTCTCGTCCAATTCGGGTTTTTAACCAATCTTGTGCATCCAATAAGTATTTTTGTGTCATTGTTTGAACATTTAGGTCATTTTCGTCCTCCCAAGGCTTATTCTCGTCCAATTAGGGTTTTTAACCAATCTTGTGCATCCAATAAGTACATTTGTGTCATTGGTTGAACATTTAGGTCATTTTCGTCCTCCCAAGGCTTATTCTCGTACAATTAATGGTTTTAACTAATCTTGTGCATCCAATAAGTGATTTTGTGTCATTGGTTGAACATTTAGGTAATTTTCGTTCTCCCTAGGCTTATTCTCATCCAATTAGTGTTTTTAACCAATCTTGTGCATCCAATAAGTACATTTGTGTCATTGGTTGAACATTTAGGTCATTTTCGTCTTCCCTAGGCTTATTCTCGTCCAATTAGGGTTTTTAACCAATCTTGTGCATCCAATAAGTGATTTTGTTTCATTGGTTGAACATTTAGGTCATTTTCGTCCTCCCAAGGCTTATTCTCGACCAATTAGGGTTTTTAACCAATCTTGTGCATCCAATAAGTACATTTGTGTCATTGGTTGCACATTTAGGTCATTTTCGTCTTCCCTAGGCTTATTCTCGTCCAATTAGGGTTTTTAACCAATCTTGTGCATCCAATAAGTGATTTTGTTTCATTGGTTGAACATTTAGGTCATTTTCGTCCTCCCAAGGCTTATTCTCGTCCAATTAGGGTTTTTAACCAATCTTGTGCATCCAATAAGTACATTTGTGTCATTGGTTGAACATTTAGGTAATTTTCGTCCTCC